>JAQQPU010003268.1:20475-32733 GCA_029168905.1 Artemia sp. Kazakhstan ARC1039 | reverse complement strand
ATTATATATATATATATATATATATATATATATAATTATATCTAACATCTGGAAACTATTCAATTAAGGAAAGGCTTAAAACGTACTGGTTTAGATGTGCTAATGTTGTTAATTTTATAGTTCCATATTTTGAGTTTTTTTGGTGTGTGTGTTTGCACTTTGGTCCTTATAAAACCAAGCTTGGGGGGAAGTACCCCCTCTGATTGAGAAACTATTCAATTTCAGAGATGTTATTTCAATTGTCCTTTTATTTCAGAAAGATAACAATTACTATCCATACCCCTTGGAGCAGGTGAGACATATTGGGTATCAATTATGCTATGCCGTAAAGTTCTTACACCAGAATCAGTTGACTCACACAGATCTTAAGCCCGAAAATATCCTCTTTGTCGATTCAGACTATGATATTTTCTACAGTAATAAAAAGGTCAGTTTTGTTTTATTTTTAATCATAATAACAAGCGAGAAGTATAAAAAAAAGAATTACCATCAGAGGGATTCGAACCACGACCTTCTGTATTCTAGGCAGGCTACTGTATTGTTGTTCAGGTATTTTTTATTTTATAATATATAATAATTTTTACTTTTGAACACATTCTATAATTTACTGTACTATGATTTTAATATAGTATAGCTACAATTTTAACTATAAATTTTTGTATCAAGTTTTAATATTTATTAGGTTTAATTTAAAATTTTAATATTAAGGATACCATAATTTTTATTTTAGAACGTATTCATCATTGGATGAAAAATATGTTTGTGGAGGAAAAATTGATATTTGACTTACTTCTGCAAACCTATAAGGTTTTCGACTAAAGGAGGGGCGGTGCTTTCTCTTTTTAACTCGGTTTCCTATGGTTGTAATGAGTCTACTCTGTTTTAGGCTAAACAATTTTTTCGATCCTCACAAGAAAGTAGGCCTATACACTACGGTTTCTGTGCTTTTTTATTCCTGTCGTCTGACTGGGCTCAGTGCTTGTCCTTAGAATAGCCAACAATTGACTAGGTTGCGATCATCCGGGTAAATATCAAAAAGAAATCCACTGAAATAGTTCAAGTTCCATTTATTTCCATCAAATAACAATAACAAAAACAATACCCCAAAGGGCTCAATGGCCCGTTGTTTGGGAAACGACATAAAATAAATAACTAATGTTAAAACTTGGCATAAACATACTAAACACCGTCTAAATATAAATCTATAAGGAAAATAACTCAACTCACCGATAGTCCACACGAAACAGCGACCCTCCTATCAACCTACAATAAAAAACAATTTAAAATTCTCTACGTCATCGAGGATCCAACGCCAACAAAACAACAACCCCCCAAAAAATAAAACCATAAAACAACTAAAAATTATTTAATATTTACCTTTAATAAGAAACTTTTTATCTGTCTCTTAAAGGAGCCAAGTGTTCGTGACTGCCGGATCTCAGCAGGAACCAAGGTCCAAGCACGCCCCGAAGTCACGACCAGACCAAAGTCTGAATGAACCAAGGGAGTAGCCGGAATAATTACATCCGCTCAATTTCGAACTGTGTACAAATTTACTTCCCCTACTAGTTTAAGTAGGACAGAAAAACAACATGGGAGATCTCCGCGGAAGTATTGATATGGCAACTTAGATAGAGATATAACATAAATGTCTTTAATCTTAAGGAGATCAATAGGAGTGTGTGTAGTCGACTGGAGAACTCTTACCGCTTTCTCATGAAGAACATGAACAGGAGCAAGTACAGGAGGAAATGTAGAATCCACACAGACGAACAGTAACATTTATAAGGGAAAATGAGAGAAATATAAAAGACGGAGTATAGAAAAAAGAAATAAACGCTTTAATTTTCGGATGATTCCAAATCCACGGGATATTTTCACTCATTGCTTAAACATGCTACTTAAACGATAAATTTTCATCCAAAGGAACTCCCAGAAATCGCACATATTGATCCGGGGGGAGGGGTGACTTATGGAGCCTCTTGGTGTAGGAAGCTCAGTAATTGTGGGGCAGCTCACACCTGTACGAGAAAAAATAAGAAGGTACGACTTTTTACATTTAAAGCTAGTTGCATATCTCAGTCATTGCTTGAAGCTTTAGAATAAGGGATGATTCATCCGGAGCCGCAGCACCTAGAGTAGTGTCATCTGCAAATGCTACCAATTCTTCTCGACTATCAGATGTGAACGCCGACGTAGTCTGAGAGTAAAATTTGTGACACGATCCACAGCTAACATTGGTAATTGGGGTATTAAAAAGTCGGTAGAGGTTATTCACATAGATCAGGAAGAGGGTTGGCACAAAAATAGAACCTTGGGGTAGTCCTTATTCAAATGGAGCTTGTTTGTCTGTATCTTCCGTGGCGATAGATACGTTAGTGAGGCATGACGAGAACCAAGATAATGCTTCCCCACTGACACCATGATGAGAAAGTTTACCAATGAGGATCTTGTGTGTAAGGCTGTCAAAAAGCTTTCTTTACATCAAGAAAAATAGCTGCAGGAATAAGATAAGAATCTGAAGATCGTCGTATAAACTGAAGAAGTTTATTGCAAGCATGTTCTGTAGAATATCTTGCGCAAAACCCAAACTGATGTTGATGGAAATAAAATTGCTTCAAGAAGTTTTCATAAATTTTGCTCACAGACGTTTGAGCATTGGCCTTTCAAATATCTTAGAGAACACTGACAAAAGACAGATCGGCCTATAGTTTCCAGGATCCTGGCGGTCACCTCCTTTAAAGAGAGCTATCACGCGCGCCAATTTAAGACGCTGGGGGAATACTCCTAGTTGAAATGACCTATTAATCAAATGGCAAAGTGGTGATAATCGATGGAAGGATAAGTTTTATTACTTTAGCAGAAAGCTTCATCGGAATGACGTTATAGTCATCGTCGGAATGACGTCAAACTTATAAGAACTTCGTTCTTTAGAATTTTTCCGGGTAGCCAAGATCGAACAATTTGGGTGGGGCTTTTCCAGATTTTCAAGGTAATTCCTTCCTCTTCGTGCGGTTCTTTTAAACTTTTTCCTCGGGGCAAATTGTTTGTCTCTTATTTCTGATACGTCTTCAGGGTATTTATGAAAGAACAGTTTTCAAACGAGGGTGTGTCATGTTGACGCGTATTGCTCCCTAGCTCCCTTACAGATGTCGTATTGCTCCCTTACAGATGTCCCACTGGCATCGTTTTATTTTTTATTTTTATTTTTATATTTTTTTTAACACCCTCTATTAGCGCTAGTTTAGTTAGTACTTCAGGTTCAAATAAAAAGAACCGACATATACGCATGCTGTAATTCTCTGGCTACTTCATTTCATTCCTCATGCTTGCTGTTGTTCAATTAAGACTACTTAATTTTGTACTGTTGTATTGTATGATATGAAATCTATTGCACAAAAGGCCACAGGGCAATGACAGCCGACAAAATAACAACATTTCATTGAATATATCAACAACGTTAACAAATTGCTAAAAAAAATAAAAAATAAAAAATTATACCCTACTATAGGGTATGCGTATACCTCTGTAATACCCACTACCTCTATTGACCCTACAACTACATCTATACCTTTTTAATACCCTACTAACTCTATATGCCTTACTACTGCTTCTTTATACCTCTATATACCATCTACTACCTCTGTATAGCTGTATAATACCCTAGTATAGAGTATACCTCCACAAATGGGATATTATAGTAAGCCTTTAATGCCCTACAATTTTCAGCTCTTCATATTTCCGACAGCCAACGATATTATCTCTTAAATCCTTCAATGTTTCGAACTCGCTATTCAAATCGGACAGACTCCCTTCTACATCCACACATCGGATGTGAACTTGGATTTTTTTTTCTAACCTTACCAATATAGATTCCTCTTTTGTCAAGAGGCGAACAATATGCCCTTAATGGAATAGTCCATCTTATATACAACCTCTTATAACACCTCTTTGTAACCTTAAGGTACAAAGGGCCCCGTTTTGCCCTCTAGATCCATCCTGAAACCCACGATTTTCTAAGAATTATTAAAAACACAATAAAATTTCAAAAATAACAAAATGATTATAACCGTTGGATTATTTATTTGAAATTTTGGGCCCCTAAAATGTCTGTGCCTCTGCCCGCTAAAACCGCCTCCGGTTACACCTGCTTTGGTGCGATTTTTTAGTTTATTTTTCGATGAATTTCCACCTATATTTCTTTTTTTTCAATTTTTCACCTGGTAGCCTACTACCAAAACCTGCATAACTGTACATGTAAAATTTCTGTTTTTGAAAATTGAATTTCGCCCACCTTAATAATACCCAGAATGACAAGCTAGGCAGGGGATAACACATGAATTCACCAACTCAAATAAATATCCAACTCAATCCAGAGACATCAACTCCAAAAGAAACCGGAAAAAAACTTAATTACTAGCTAGAAAATCTCTAACATAATTTTTGAACATACCAAACGAGTGGCAGCTTCGTGCAGACACAGGGACCGTGTTCCAAATCCTGTTGCAAGTTGTCTGAGGGTTGAAGTCAGACATCACTGAGGGAGTATGAAGAATCTATAAATTGCTGGAAGTGCGGAGATGATAAGTCGATTGATAAAAAACAAAAGATATATTATTACATAGAGCAGCAGGAAGATGGCCGTGCAACTGTAAAAAGATGAAAGAAGAACAAGAAAGAAAATAGAGAGATTTCAAATCATGCAAGGGTTTAAGTGAAGATCGGTTAGTTTCCTTAATAAGAGTCCTTGTTTTATCTTAAAGTTTTGAAAGTGGCATCAGAGACGAGGGAAAAGTTGACATCCAAATAAGAGAACAATATGAAACATAAGACTGAACTAGGCTGTAGAACAAGATTCTAAGAATCGACCCTGGAAATATGTGTTTGAGCTTTCTAAGGATTCCAAGACTCCTGGAGACTTTTCATTTTAATCAGGTCAATATGATGCCTGAAGGAAAGATTTTTGTCAAGCAAGATGCCTAGGAATCGAACGTAACGATCCTTAGGTTTACTTAGAGAACCTCTTGATACGTGTATTTCATTGAAACTCTGGAGAAAGTGAGAAAAAATTACTTCCCGGCATTTAAGGGAAGATAATTTACATCAAACCATTGGATAACTCTTTCAAAAAGGGCATTTATCTTTGAAAGAAGATCAGACTCAGTTCTACCAGCTGTGCGAAGAGTACTGTCATCAGCAAAAGCAATAAGTGCATCCGGTAAGGACAAACTCCTGTCACAATTAGTGACGGATGCTGGTTGTGTGTGTGTGTGTGTGATTATGTATATATGTGCAATATGTAAAATAAATACATATAACGAATATATTTAATCTATTCTTTAAAACTCCATTCATTTCAAGTTTTACTGAAAATCAATTTGCTTAACAAATGTTGTAATTAATTTATTTGGATTTCAGTAATGTCCAATTTATATTTAAATTATTTGTTTATTTGTATTTAATTTAGTGTAATAGAGAAATGGATATGTTATACCTTGTTAAAATCCCAGTCATGTTTATATTTTCTTTGTAGGTGCGTGTTTGATATGTTTTCTTTGTAATTTCTGTTTGTGTTGTTTTTTTTCTATACAAATGGGGCTCAATGGGGCCCACCCCCTGTTTTGCAGATTAGATTATAAAATATATTAGCTTTTGAACCACCGCTTGGGGACCAAAATTTAATAAACCGTATTTTTTTTTCTTAAGTTGGATTACTTAAAGCTTTAAAAAAGGGCTTTGTATAACCCTCTTCAGAGGGTTCTGAACAGAAGGATATCCATAACAAACGTGCCTTTTGACAAGGTCATGTCTAAATTACGTCCCTGAAATAACCAGAAAAGTGCATGACCTTTGTTCATGACAAGTTTTTTTTCTGCACTTGACAAAATGTATTGTACTGCCATTAGTAGCGTCGCTGTGACCATTAATTGATAGATCTGTGTCGCCGTTCGACCTAAATGGGCACTGATTTCTATCGGATCGTAAAGAAGTCCGAAAATGGTCACAGAAAAAATATATAAATGTTTCTTTGGCGTTTAGATTCTGCTACTGATGCTGATGATGTCTTTGATAGTCATTGTTTATTTTGTTTAAATTAAAGGCGTACATTGATTTGTCTTTTACGAAGATTTGCCCACTTCAACCTTCTAGGACTTCTTAGAAACATAAAAACAAATATAAGAAATTAGCCTTATTTTCTCAAATTTCTTTCCTAGATTCAATGTTATTTATAACTTTTCTCTAATGTATATCACGCGGAATATTCCCTCTCTCCGTTTGTGCTTTTGTTTTCCGCGCATCTAAGACCAATGACTGGGTTGGATAAATAGAGAATTTGGGCCTGTCGATCTTGCAAATCTCAGGCAAAGGTGCAATTCCAACGAATGAACTGTTGACCAAGAGGTAAAGGTTAATGTTTTCCAAAAACTTTCTGGTGAACCCAATTTTCAAAAAAAAAGCCTTGTTTTATGCATTTTTCTGGTTGGTATTTGATGTTGTTTTCTCAAATTTCTGTGCTAGATTCTGTATTATTTATACCTTTTCTCTAATGTATATCTCGCGGAATATTCCCTCTCTCCGTTTGTTTTTATTTCCGCGCACCTAAGACCTAGACCAATTTGGGCCTGTCGATCTTGCAAATCTCAGGCAAAGGTGTAAATCCAACGAATGAATTGTTGACCAAGAGGTTAAGGTTAAGCTGTTTTCTAAAAACTTCTGGTGAACCCAATTTTCGAAAAAAAAATCTTCTTTACCCGACTCGGATTAAAAAATGTCCTCGATTCTTCAGAGTCATAGTTATGAATATAACTATGAATATAGTCATAGCTATAAGTAGACGGTGAGTCTTTTGTTTTCGTTATAATGTATACTATAATATGTAGCGGTACACAATCTAATAATTATTTTATACAATTATTTTATTATGTCAAAATACAATTATTATAATACAATAATTGTATGTAGCAGTTTGTGGAACCCTTTTCCATAATATTATTTTCTTTTTATCTTGAAATTCAATGATTCAAAGGACCTTCTTATGTTGGTATGGCGACCGATTTTGAGACGCTATTTGTTTCTTTGTTCTTTCAATTTACATACTTTGGCATTTTGTATCGTCAGCCAAGATCATTTTATGTTGGTTGCATAATTTGTAGAGAAGTTGGCAAGGTACCTTCAAAGAGCCGTTAAAAGTATGATTTTAGAGGAACATTCTGTTTAAGTAGGAACTAACATGAACTAATTTACTGCACAGTAAGGTATGATTGTAATCAAGTGATTCACTACCCCCCTCCCCTTCCCCTCCTCTGGCAATTAAAGAAAATGCTTTGGTAAAGTGCTATCTTTAAGGGAGATATCACTCATTGTAAAACCTTTTTCTTTTCGTTTTTTCTTCTTTTGGTTTATGTCCGTTCTGGAACAACCGATTTTGCGATGTGCCTTCAGGTGGATATTAGGATATTACAATATTATTACAATATTACAGTATTCCATTGGATTTTTCTAAGAGAAGTACCTAAACTTTTTTTTTTTTTCAAAACTGGAAAAATGTAATTTTTTTGACGATGATCAATGTATTTTTAATCGAAAAACCATGTACACACACACACACACACACACACACAAAGAAATAAATATTTGCTAGATAAAAATAATTGAATCTCATTATTGGGTTATAGTAGAATTTTCGTTTTTTATTTTTAATTAAAACTTGCTGAAGAGCATAAAAATTACCAGAACTATCTAAAATGGTTAAAAAATAATATAACTTACTATTGAATGTATATTTAATAAAAATTGAAAGGGTCAAATCCGCGATTAAAAGTTAATTAATTTTGAATCAGTTATTTAAGGATTTTATGTATTTAGAAGAGAACATTATGTAAACTAAAAAATAAAATAAAGAAACTAAATAAATTAAATAATTGAGTAAAGAGAGAAAATAGATTGGTTAAAGGATAAAACTCCTCCAGAGCCAATACTAGTGCATAGGGCGTCGAATCGACGTTTCAATTGCTAAATCTCCTTTGCAGGGACAAGTAGCAAGTGTGCTGCCTGACCCTGCTGCAGCGGGCATATATTCCTGAGCCTCGTATTGTTAAGCAGAGCTTGTGCAGCGAAATGAATTAATAGGCTTATGTCTCTTGTATAGAGTTAATCCTGGAGGGGTCTATCCCCATTCTAAAAAAAATTCTTGTGGCTGCACAGTAATTGCAAGTGGCATAAAAATCTGTATCCCTGTTTTTGGTGCTGCAAATATAAGTAGTGTTAAAAAAACTAAGAGGTAAAATACAAAAACAAGTTACAAATGCCGAAAAATGAATTAATTTTAATTTTTTTTTTTTTTTTAGTTAGACTATATATAACAAATGCCAAATTTTTTACTAAATCTTGGAAAACGCAGTCAAAATCGTATCTAATGGGCATTTTAAATAATCACTTTGAAGTTATGTAGGGTGACAAGGGAGGTTTGAATACTTTTTT
Organism: Artemia sp. Kazakhstan ARC1039; assembly: GCA_029168905.1. NCBI lineage: Eukaryota > Metazoa > Arthropoda > Branchiopoda > Anostraca > Artemiidae > Artemia > Artemia sp. Kazakhstan ARC1039. The sequence continues at coordinate 24,252 of JAQQPU010003268.1, read as the reverse complement.
TTTGTTATAAAAGAGTACTTAAGATTAAAATAAAATGCTTATTATTATTATTATTATTATTATTATTATATATTTCAGAAACGGGACATTCGACGTGTTAAAAGAACGGATGTCAAATTGATTGATTTTGGAAGTGCAACATTCGACCATGAACATCACTCAACTATTGTTTCCACAAGACACTATAGAGCTCCTGAAGTTATATTGGGTTTGTTGAATTTTATATTTCATTTTTTTTTCTATGTCCTTTGTTTTAGGGGGGGGGGGATTCTCTCCTAAAGTATTTTGAAGACTAAGATTGTTGTCATCTGCTTGGAGTTAGCCTTTTTTTTCTATTTCCCTCGTTTTCAAAAATGTTGCTGTGGTTTGTCATGGCTTTAAGTTTGTGTCTTCATTTTTCGCAAATTAGGGCTGACGACTAACGGTTCCTAATTTTGTGTGTTTATTTGTTTCCCCTATAATGTTGCTTTAAAGGGTATCTGGCCTATTGTAATCGGGTCTAAATTGTTGTTATTAATGACCTATGTATGTACGTTTATTTTACCTTTTGGCCATTCCTGAACCTCTTATAAGAAACCTCTCAGGTAACGAACATCTTAGAGGTAAATGGTGTTAAAATTCAAATAATTTACTCTCGGTTATTAATTTAATTAGTATATAATAACCGTCTTAAACCTCTTGAGTTAATTAGTAATCTTCTGCATCTTGATCGTTAAAACTTATTTGTTTTAAGAATAATAATAATTTATTTCTTTCTTTTTTACAAACAAGATAAAATGCACATAGAGGAGTATATTAGAGACTTAGAGAAAGAACACATTCTTCACAAAAAATAATAATAAAAAAAAAACCCGACGTAAAAAACATCAGAGTATTTATTCTCATATGTAAAAGCAGCACATCTCCTAGATTAAAAAAAAGAACTCGGTATTCACCAGAAAAAATAATGGTAATGTCTTAACATCCAAGATATATTTGATCGGCCCCGATAGTAATAAAAAAAAAGAAAAAAAAAGTTAAATCATAATTTAACAAATACAACTTACATTAGCTTGATCTTTTACTGCTGAAAGGGAAATCCCCTTTAAATCCCTTTAAATCTTTAAAGGGAAATCCCCTTTTTAAATCTTTAAAAGGAAATCTCCTTTTTTGCTGCTTAAAGGGAAACTTTATCTGATCGGTTTCTAAGAACAATAGCATCCCCATCTTCACAAATTCCACAAGGAGCATAGCGCTTAGGTTGTTCTCGTCTATATCGGTATTTGGAGGGAATATTTGCAAAAAAGAAAGGATTCAGGAGCCTGGGAAAATGTATGGGGCCTAAAGGACGATTATAAATCCAACCTGATGTGTTTTTTATCAAATTGACCCTTGACCTTAGCAAGTAATTGACAAGTTGTTCTCAGCTTATCCTTCGAAGCGCTAATACTAGGTGTTCTTTTAGCTTCAATAGATACACCAAACGGGAGATCCAGATATTTTAGTGAAAGTGTTACAGCGGTACCAACGCGAATAGGACATTTGCAGATTGCTGGGGACCAGAAAAAATGAAAAAAACTTTTCAAAAGGGCCAGAGAGCCCAACTTCGCGTAACCCGGTGTACACAATATCCGGAGCAAGTTGTATCTGCCTTAAGGTCGTTAGACATAAGGAGAATGTTATCGGCGTAAGAAAGTTGATTTCGGTCTATGTGAGATCTATAATAAAGATTGAATCAAAAGTATTCTGAACCTGAAAAAAAATATAATCCTCTCCCCAAATGTTACATTTTCTGTCTTCTAGTGAAAGAGAGGGAGGGAGAGGAAGGGGTATTGCCATGGTATATAGGTGCTATTTCTTTCATTTGCTACTAAATATATAAATGGTGCTTCAATACATTCTGGTTTTGGCTTAAATCAATTTTAACCTTCAATAGAAAGCAGGTATTAATCAAGTTTTTTTTTTATCATGTAAGAACGATTTTATCTAAGTAAAGAACGATGTTGGCAAAATGTATTGTTTTTGTTCTGGGTCTTAGACCAGGGCTCTTCGTATAGACCCCCCCCCCCACGCCCATTCCCCCAAACACATCTAATCAAAATTTTGAGATAGCCATTTTGTTCAGCGTAGTTGATTACCAGGTATAAATTATGTTTTTGAAGGGACAGTCCCCTACAGCCCTCAGAGTAAGGGTTGTAATATAAGGCATATAAAGCTCTTATAGATAGAGTTGTCGTAAAAACTTCAAAAGGGGCTCATTCAATTGGAAATTGAGAGGGCTAGTGCCCTTTTTAATAGTTGAGTGATTGGAGGGTAACTAACCCCCCTCTCACGCCCACCATTCCCCCAAACACATCCAATCAAAATTTTCAGATAGCCATTTTGTTCAACGTTGCAGAAAGCTACGGAAATTAGGTCTTTGAGGATGACAACCCCTCCCCCCAGTCCTCAGAGCAAGGGTTGTAAGTTATGTCCTGGGGGCATATAAGGTTTTTATTGAAGGCGTTGTCGTAGAAACTTCAAAAGGGCTCATCTGATTGGAAATTGAAAGGGCTAGTGCCTTTTTTAATAGTTGGAAGTGATCGGAGAGTGACTAACGCCCCTCTCACGCCCACCATTTTCCCAGACACATCCAGTCAACATTTTGTGATAGTCATTTTGTTTAACGTAGTTGAAAGTTCTGGAAAATAGGTCTTTGAGGATGACAACCACCCTCCCAGCCCTTAGGATAAGGGTTGTAATTTATGCCCCGGGGGCATATAAGATGTTTATAGAAAGTGTTGTCGTAGAAACTCAAAAAGGGCTCATTCGATTGGAAATCGAAAGGCCTAGTGCCCTTTTTAATAGTCGAAAGTGATTGGAAGGCTTGACATTTTTATAGTACAGATCGATGTGGTTATAATGTATTATTTTTTTTGTTGTTGTTTAGACCAGGGCATTTTGTATCGAAGGAGTTGTCCTTCGATTTATTCGAGTTAATAGTCGAAAGTGATTGGAGGGAAACTAATCTCCCTCCCACGCCCTCCCTCCCATTTGCCTTTATCTTTAAAAACTAAATGTTGCCATAAGATTAAATCAAGATGCACTGTGTTAATGCTAATTCCCAATAAGGCATCTCAGCAGTATCCCAAGAACGACTGAGGGTATTATGTTCAAACTTTCGGGGCTACTTCTGCTCTTAAAATTTAACCAAATCAAAATAGCGTAAATGTATCCAAGCCATCAAAGAAATTAAACAGATTTTTTTGCGAATGGTATCAAATTTTCCATTTCAGGTCAACTAGAGGAGGTATGAAACTAAATTAAACACTCTATTTGTGTCCAGATTTTTAAAAGGGTGTATGTTGTTAAAATTTGCTGAAAACTTTTCTCCAGCATACAAATAGCAGGCCAAACTATAAATTCTTTTATAGTTAAATTCTTTTATTATAAACAACATAGAAATAGCACAACATAGAAATAACATAGAAAACAGCATAGAAATAACACAATAACAGTTGTTGTGCTATTTCTATGTTTTTTTTTATTATATTACCCCGAAATGCGAATTCGGCCCTTCGGGGCTTGTGATAGTCATTTTTTGAAATAAATATCTTATCATATTATCCCCTTTAGGAAAGAACTGGCAACAACCTCTCGAAAATGTCACTGCTGCAGCATCACTTCTGGACGAGTAGGGAGGCTTTGTCAGCATCCTATGTAATGTACCTCAGTGGCTCTAGATCAGTGATTCCCAATTCCAATCGATTTTGGGCAATGCCCGACCTAAACATTTTTTTAAATCCAGGGGGGGGGGGG
>JAQQPU010003267.1:0-50530 GCA_029168905.1 Artemia sp. Kazakhstan ARC1039 | reverse complement strand
CCTGAATGCAGTCTTTGATGCGCGTTCAAACTTGCTGCTTGAGAAAAGGTCTGATCACATACATCACATTTGAAAGGCTTTTCACCTGTATGCACTCTCTGGTGCGTCTTTAAAACATGCAAAAGAGAGAAAGTCTTATCACATACATGACATTTAAACGGTTTCTCACCCGTATGCACTCTTTGGTGCCGCTTCAAAGTTGTTGCTTTAGAAAAGGTTTTGTCACACACATCACACTTAAACGGTTTCTCACCCGTATGCACTCTTTGGTGCTGCTTCAAATTTCCTGCGTCAAAAAAGGTTTTATCACATACATCACATTTAAAAGTTTTTTCACCTGAATGCAGTCTTTGATGCGCGTTCAAACTTGCTGCTTGAGAAAAAGTTTTGTCACAAAGATCACATTTAAAAGGCTTTTCACCAGTGTGCACTCTCTGGTGTGTCTTTAAAACTTGCAAACGAGAAAAAGCCTTGTCACATACATCACAATTAAACGGTTTCTCACCCGTATGCACTCTTTGATGCGTATTCAAATGTGCTTTTTGAGAAAAGATCTTGTCACATACCTCACATTTATATGTCTTGTCTCCTTCATGTGATCTTTGATATCTTTCTAATTGTCTATGCTTTTTACTTTGCAGGCGACTTTTCAGACATGTTTTCTCATTTTCGAAGCCTTTTGCTTCAGATTCCAATGCAAATGGATTTGAGAAACCACTCAGAGATGGATTCTTTGAAACAACTAGTGACGTATTTCCCTGTAAGCATAGTCCAGACTCGTGTGGTGAAAAGTGACCTAAAAAATTAAAAGTCTACCGAGTTAAAAATTAATACAGTATATCTATCAATATATTTTTATAATTAATTTTATTTTTGATCCCTCTTCTCCAGCTCTTGATAATGCTTATATTAGCTTTTAAAATCAGTTATTCTGATGTAAGTAAAGAGCGAAAATAAAACATTAGACGACCAAAAAATACACCCTGGAGTAAATCCAATCATAAGTCGAGACAAAACAAATATTTGGATTTTTCTTAACTGAATGAGGAAGAGGAATAAGATTGTACATAATTTCTTGAAGTCAAACAGTTTTTGCGTCAACGCAAAGCTGAATATTGTGTCACCTTGGTATACAATATGGTATACAATATCATTTTCGAATCCTTTTGCTTCAGATTCCAATGCAAATGGATTTGAGAAACCACTCAGAGTATCATACGCAGCGCGCTAGCGCTGCCTAAGTAAAGATCGATGGGTTTTTTTTTCTTCTTCTTTTTTCTTCGACAGGCATTTCGTATCGAAGGAGTTGTAGAAACTTCGAAAAGGGCTCAACCGACTGGAAATTGGGGTGGCTAGTGCCCTTTTTAATAGTAGAAAGTGATTGGAGGGCAAATAGCTCCCCCCCACGCCCACCATTCCCCCAAACACATCCAATCAAAATCTTGAGATAGCCATTTTGTTCAGCGTAGTTGATTTCCAGATTTAAAAATATCTTTTTGAGGAGGACACTCCCCCACAACCCTCGGGGCAAGGGTTTTAAGTTATGCCCTGAAGGCATATAAGGTTTTTATAGAAGGCGTTGTCGTAGAAACTCCAAACGAGGCTCAGTCGATTGGAAATTCAAAGGGCTAGTGCCCTTTTTAATAGTCGAAGGTGACTGGAGGGCAACTATCCCCCCCACGCCCATCATTCCCCCAAACACATCCAATCAAAATTTTGAGATAGCCATTTTGTTCAGCATAGTTGATTTCAAGATAGAAAATGTTTTTGAGGAGGACACTCCCCCACAACCCTCGGGGCCAGGGTTTTAAGTTATGCCCTGAGGGCATATAAGGCTTTTATAGAAAATGTTGTCGTAGAAACTTCAAACGAGGCTCATTCGATTGGAAATTCAAAGGGCTAGTGCCCTTTTTAATAGTCGAAAGTGATTGGAGGGCAACTAGCCCCCCCCCCACGCCCATCATTCCCCCAAACACATCCAATCAAAATTTTGAGATAGCCATTTTGTTCAGCGTAGTTGATTTCCGAATAGAAAATATATTTTTGAGGAGGACACTCCCCCACAACCCTTGGGGCAAGGGTTTTAAGTTATGCCCTGGGGGCATATAAAGCTTTTGTAGAATGCGTTGTCGTAGAAACTTAAAAAAAGTCTCATTAGATTAGAAAGTCAAAGGGCTAGTGCCCATTTTATTATTGTCGAAATTGATTGGAGGGCAACTAACCCTACCCCACGTCCATCATTCCCCCAAACACATCTAATCAAAATTTTGAGATAGCCATTTTTTTCAACGTAGTTGATTTCAAGATAGAAAATATATTTTTGAGGAGGACACCCCTACAACCCTCGGGGCAAGGGTTTTAAGTTATGGCCTGAGGGCATATAAGAACGATGTTGGCAAAATGTATCATTTATTATTTTTTCCTTTAGAGTAGGGCCCTTCGTGCCGAAGAAGTTGTCGTAGAAACTTCGAAAAGGGGTTATTCAATTGGAAATTGGAGTGGCTTGTGCCCTTTTTAATAGTCGAAAGTTATTGGAAGGCAACTAACACCCCTTCCACTCCCACCATTTCCCGAAACACATCCAATCAAAATTTAGAGATAGCCATTTTGTTCAGCGTAGTTGATTTCCAGATAGAAATTTTTTTTGGAGGAGGGCACTCCCCCGCAGCCTTCAGGGCAAGAGTTGTAAGTTATGCCCTGGGGGCATACAAGGTTTTTATAGAAGGCATTGTCATAGAAACTTCAAAAAAGGCTCATTCGATTGGAAATTTAAAGGGCTAGTGCCCTTTTTAATAGCTGAAAGTAATTGGAGGGCAACTAAACCCCCTCTCACGCCCACATTTTCCCCAAACACATCCAATCAAAATTTTGAGATATCCATTTTATTCAATGTAGTTTTAAGTTCTGTAAATTAGGTCTTTGAGGAAGACCACCCCCTCACAGCCCTCAGGACAAGGGCTGTAAGTTATTCCCTGAGGGCATATAAAATTTTTATAGAACGCGTTGTCGCAGAAACTTCAAAAAGGGCTCATTCGATTAGAAATTGAAATGGCTAGTGCCCTTTTTAATAGTCGAAAGTAATTGGAAGGCAACTAACACCCCTTCCACGCCCACCATTTCCCCGAACACATTAAATCAAAATTTTGATAGCCATTTTGTTCAGCGTAGCTGATTTCCAGGTAGAAAATATGTTTTTGAGGAGGACAGTTCCCCACAACCCTCAGGGCAAGAGTTTTAAGTTATGCCCTGGGGGCATATAAGGTTTTTATAGAAGGCGTTATCGTAAAAACTTAAAAAAAGGCTCATTCGATTGGAATTTGGAATTCTACGACAACTCCTTCGATACGAAGTGCCGGGGTGAAAAAAAAACACATTGTGCCCACATCGTTCTTTACTTAGGCAGCTAGCGCGCTGCCTATGATTAGAACTATTTCCCCTAAATTGAGGGACCATTTGTGGAGAGAAGGGTGAACGACTTCACCAAGACGTAAAGCAAATGAGGGATAACTAACAAGAAAGGTCAGATGCTTATTGGATGGCAGTTTACTGTTTGAGTTTGAAAACAGAATATTACAGTAAACTACACTACTGAAAATCACTATCGCTATCAAGAAAGATGGGATGCTCATATGATGTGAGATTGATTTGTCAGTTTCAAGAGAAGGTTCTAACAAAACAAATTTAAGAGTACAACACAAAAAAGCTCCAAAAGATAGTTGTTTTAGGATAGCATTTTAAGGTTTATTTGTGAATGGGCATTTAATTTAGTTTCTACAAGGATTCCTATGGTTTTCTGTCCTGCTCTTCTTAACTCTTAAACGTGTAAAATGGCCTCTTCAATGAATCTTGGACTTTTTTGTTCTACCATATGAAATACGAGAAACAAATAATATTTTATAATATATACATAGCTCCATATTTTTTTTTTTTTGAAAATTGACCCACTGGGATTTTCTGACCAGAAAAAATTACCTTCATAGGAGAACAGTTTGAGAAAACTCCCCAATCCTTAATTTTTGAAGAAAAAGATTCGCGTGAGTGACGTCATAGCCTACCTATATACATTGGTATTGCAATGACGACAATTGCCAACATAAAGGGCTGCATTCATATTAAACCAATGAATGACTCATATGCAGACTTCATTCATAGCGTAAAACCAACCGTCTTCTAGGGAGATATATCAGTCTGTTTTTGAAAGTAAGCAGTATGAAAAATTAGGCCTAGACAAACGCCCAAAAACAAAATTTATAATTGTCACAAATAATGATTCGTTGGAACCATCTGACTTATCGAACTTGGTAAGTCTAAGAGAAAAAGTCGAACAACTTAAATTCACAATGGGTGAAAATCAAAAACCTGGACCATCAAATGAGAAAAGACCAATATGGGTAGCTAAAGCAAAGGGCATTGACTAATTCTCTGAAGTCATCAAAATGCTAAATGAAGAAGAAAGAAAAATGTGGTTGGACCATAAGAAAGAGAGAATCAGAACGAACTAACAACGAAAGTTAAAAAAAAAATGTACAGCTAGAAGGCAAAAAAAAAACAAAAGGCCCAAACAACGTAAATTCACATTGGGTGAAAATGAACAAACTGGACCATGAAGTGAGACAAAAATAGGAAGAACTAAATATCGCATTTCAAAATGATAGCGATGATGATTGGAATAGGAATTTTGACATGGATGGGGTCATGAATGCTTACCACGCCTTTGTTAAAAAACAAAGATTCTAAAGCAAAATGCAAAAAACAAACGAGAGCAAGAATCAAATTGAATTGCAAAAGAAAATTTTGAACACCAATTTGTGGTTAGAAACTGGAGAAGACGTTTATTGGTATCTATGACGTCTTAAGAAATTATGTAAAACGATGAATCTAACCAAACTGCTAAATCTAAAGCATGAATTTAAACTGCTAAAGAAAAAGGCCTGCAAAAATCTCAGAAAATGATGGACAAAAATTACCAAAAAAATCCACGCCTGGGAGACAAGTGACTGCGATGATCACATCGAATAGTGAACGACCTCTGTGCTTGGAAGAAAAGCAACAGTGTAAATCACAACTAATCCCAGGAGAATACAAATCATATAAAATGTATGACTCTCTAATGGATTAACAGGAAGAAGGAATTATACTGTCACCCAAATGTCTCAATTCAATTGAAATGGATAATTTAACACTTCATGACTTAAAACTAAAGAATATCGCGATGATTATGCCTAATTCGTTTAGAGCCTTAATCTTGGAAAAAAAAATCCTGTTAGTAGCATCATATTTACGTGCACATTTCAAGAGCATAACTTACATCATTTCTACCCAAGGAGTGGTTGAATTGCTTTTAGTATCAATCTCACATGCAAAACAGGAAGAAAGAATCGGATTACCAAAATTTCTTAATTCAATGGAAATTGCTAATTTGACACTTCATGACTAAAAACTAAAGAACAACGGGACGATTATAGCTAATTCGTTTAGCCTTAATTTTGAAAAAAATTCACATTAGTAGAGTCATATTTAACAGCACACTTCAAGATCATAACTTACATCATTTCCGCCCCAGGAGTGGTCGTATTGCTTTTAATATCAATCTCGATATTAGATAAGACCGACCCCCCCCCCACTAAAAAACTTATTAACGATATTTTATTCTAAACACGTAATGGAACCGATCCCCCGACCTTCCATACCCCCCCCCCCCAAGAAAAAAAAATTGGAAATTATTAAGGATATTTTATTTTAAAACTTATAGGACCTGAAACCTGGCCCTACAGGGCCCCTCCCTCTCCAGACACAAATATCAACAATATTTTATTCTAAAAGTTATGGATCAAATTTCATGGGGACCCTCCATGCCCCCCCCCAAAAAAAAAATATAATATCAAGAATATCTTGTTCAAAAACTTATCCAACCAAAAAAAAGAAAAATGTTAACGATATTTTTTTCCAATATTCGATAATGACACTAACCCTCATATCAGCCCAATATATCGGTCAGGCCCTAGTTGCAATACACTTTACCCTTTCCCAGCATTTCAAAACTGATTCCCTAAATTATATATATTTGGTAATTTTTTTCTTATTTAACCAGGCACACTCAAGGAAACATTATAAAATAAAACACTTCTTAATTACATCATTCCTAGTAATTCCCTATAATTTACAGTCAGACCCTACATAATAGTTAAATATATACCCGAAATCGGTTATTCTCCATTAAAGAGAGGTTTATCCCTTTTTATGGTAGCTTGATGCAGTAAATATTGCCTGTTTGCTGTTAAGTCAATTTTGAAGAAAATAGTCACATATGGAAAATTCAGAGAGAATATATGAGTTGGACAAAATATTTGACTATTAGAAGGGGGGGGGGGGTAAAGTGGAGTTTTTTTTGGATTTGATAGGTTTTATTTTTTTTTTGTTTCTACTTCTGAGGGGACAAACCATTAAAACAAATCCATCGTTTTCTGAACTGGCTATATATGAGTCTTTTCTTCGAATTAGTTGGTACCCCTCTTAGCCCAAATATTCCAACAGTTGTACTTATTAAATTAGGAAGGGCATATTGGGGTAAATACAACCTGCATGCCCCTAGAATTTAATACCTGAGTAAAACTTTGTTCTTTATTTTTAAAGTCCAACAGGCCTTGATATGTTCATGATATGATATGACAGTATTTTGTTTGAAAATAAACTTCTTTAGTAAATTAATATTCAAAAGTAAAGATTTCTGGTAGGCAGATCAGTTCATAACTGCTAATTTCCTACTTCTTTCAAATTCAACATGAAATCCAAATAATAGACATATTTATATATTAATTGATGAATAGATATATAACAATATTTGCCTAACCACTTCCAAGTGAAAATTTGAAAATGTCCATGTCAGACAACAAAAAGGGTTTAGCAAGCACTTGCATGTTTAAATGAGACAAAACAAATTCCATCTTAATATTAAGTCCCCTTGCCCTTTTTTTCCCATGAAATATTATCTGATATATTTCATTTTACAAGAATCAAATGCTTGATATGTACCTTCATCTTCAGAACATAAGGGTCCTGATTCCAGGGCGTCATATTCAAATTTACATGGTCCTGAAACACTGGGTAAAGTAAGCAAAGGATCATCTTCATGTTTTGCAGACAAAAAATCGTTTGGAGTGTGAAAGGGCGTATCACTGTCACCTGGCAAAGTATCTTCCGCTTCTAAAACAAAATTTTAATTAGGACACAGAAAACATGAACAATAAAGCTTACTAAACAAATCCAACTGCTTTTTATTTTAGTTATGTTAAAAATAAAAATATACATCTATATTGAATGTTTACATCTACATTGAACATATAGAAATAAATAAAATCAGATGTATATGCAGGTGTTTTCACCAATTGTTTTTTAAATCTGCTTTTTATAAAGACAAAGAAAAAAATGAAACATTCAGCAAAATTCATGGAAATCTATGAAAATAGAAGGTCCTAGATAAGGGTAAACTAATGATAATATATTGAACAAGAAAAAATTAAATACTTGAATAAATTTTTTTTTTAAATTAACATTTTTAGTCACAGAAACAAAGAAAGTTTTTGACACAATTAAAAGTAGCCAAAAAACTAATCAATTGAAGTTTTCTTCATACAGTGGATTAGTTCCAAAAATGTAAAAACGAAATGTAGGCTCTTGAAGTTAAGCACCTAGATTCAACTAACTTTATCCCTCTTTTACATGTCTTATAACTTGATATCCCCATCCAAATTCAACATTAGTCATGTTATAAATCCAAAAAATCTTGCTGCTCCATAATTGCCCCCTCTTTGGTGGTATATTTCCTTTATCATATCTACATACAAGAAAGAGCAAGAGAAAATTCTTATTCCAGATGATTAGTTGTCTTTCCCAACTTAAAAATTATAGCTAAAAAATTGAGCTAAAAATTGAGCTAAAAAAAAAATCATTACCTAGAGCAACAGCTTTTCTTTTATTCTGTAACAGAGAATTTAACAATATCACTTACCTATTTTAATAAAAGAGCCCTCAGATGTTGTGACAAGCTCAGCCATATCCAAAATTTGAGGCAAGTCCATAGACCTTGGAATAGAGTCAATGGAAATTATAAGAAGTATAATACTATAATCAACACTTGGTTATGGCACTTAGATTTTAGCAGTAGATTAGAGGCAAAAGTCCCTGAAAACACCAAGGCTATAACGACTTTTAAACACTGCAAAACCAATTTTATATCTTAGTACAGTTCAAAGCACAGGTTATGCTCCTTCAGAAGTCAAAGAAATAGAAATGTGATTAGTTTTTTTTTCTTTTTTAAGAAGAGGGTGCTAAAATTCAAAAACTGTCTTTCTGATGAAAAATATTAGTCTATGTTTCTTTTGAAATATTAATCAAGTATTTACTTTTAACAAAGAAGGACAATCTTCCTGAGATTATTATTATTTTTATTATGCAAATTGTTTTCAAGATATTTTCAGAATTTTATAGCATTTCCTTTGGAAAAGGTTGTATCAGCATCGCAACTTGACTCTGCAGAAGGAAACACTACAATATACTGAAAAGTACTTTAAATTGTTTAGAATCAAATATAAACTTTAAGATGCATCAATAAACTTTAACTTTTCCCTGCATTCCAAACTAGATGCCCCAATTTTTTTTTATATTGTGTGAATTTTTTATATTCAACTTGGTACCTTCAAGGAAATTGTATAAAATTAATAAAACTACTTAAAAAAATCTAAAAACTCTAACTTGTATCATTCTAGAAATTACTTCACTTTGGTCCAACCCCTCCTAATGGTCAAATATACAGCCCAAATCATATATTCTCAATGAGATTTCCTGTTGCTTGGTCTTGTTAATGTTATTTGTTTGCTCTTATGTTAATTTGAAGAAGAAATTACATATTAGAATTCATGGAGATTCTATAAAATGAGACAGAATATTTTACCATTACAGGTGGGGGTTAAGGATGGGGGGTTCTTTTATGAATGACTATCCCTTTTAGAACTTGTATAATTTGTTTCCAAAATTTTATAGTGCTCCCTTCTGAGTTGAAAATCACTAAAACAGAACTCTTAACTCTAATATAAATTTTCTACATGTATTCTTTTCTTCAAATTAATTTTAAGGAAAAAAAAATGTTAACAGTATCAAGCAATAGAAAAACTCATGGAGAATATGTAATTTCAGCTATATGTTTGACCATTACTAGAAGGGGTAGTAGATTGAAGTGTTTTTAGGAAGTATTTTAGAAGTTTTTAGTTCTAAAATCTCCTGAATTTTATGATATTTTCTTTTGAGGGAAGAAACAGCTAAAACACACTTCAATTCTTTCTTCAAATTGAAATAACTGCAAAGACAAAAGCAGTAAAGCAGCAATTCCCAGGGTGAGGAAATTGCACACATATATACAATTCAAGGTATATCTGACAATATAGGAAACATAAAGGTTATTGATACACCTTAAGGAAGAATGTGAGTAAATATTTTAGAATGATTTTAAATGATCTATTACTGACTCCTTTGGTTTGTTGAAAAAAACAATATGATCCCTCGCACTCAAACTGGTTTCAGGAAACACCATTCCTCAACAGATGCTTTCATATTGTTAACAAAAGCAATAAATGAATCATTTAAAAAAAAAATGTCCTAGTTGCAGCTTTCCTAGATTTTGAAGGGGCATATGACAATGTGAACCACCAAATCCTTTTAAATAAACTTGCAAACCTTGGACTACCCCCCAAGCTAGCATCTTTTATAAAATCTTTCATAGAATTGTGAAGTTTCATTGTTTGTGTAGGTTCAGCCTCTTCACCCCAAAAGACAATAACCAAAGGCCTTCCTCAGGGAGCAGTCCTCAGTTGTCTCCTCTTTGCCCTATATCTCAGGGACAAGAACCTCCCCCACACGAATCAACAATATGCTGATGATCTGGTACTATGGTCATCTGGCAACACCTTTGAGATTGCACAGTCAAAGCTGCAAAAGTCACTTTTCCAATTTGAAAAATTCTCTCAACATTCAGATTTACCCATTGCACCTACCAAGTCAAAAATAATCCAATTCCACCGAAAGCAAAATCATGTTAATGCAAGACTAACTCTAAATGGAACAATTATTCCAGAACATAATCATATTAATTACCTAGGTCTCACGCTTGACCAGAAACTTAATTTCCACCTCCACATTTCAAAAACAATAAAAAAATGCTATAGAAAAACAAGTATGCTAAAAAGACTTCTTTCCACACCCTGGGGATGTAAGGAGAAAACCTTACTCGAGTTTCATAAATCACATATAACACCCCATATTGACTATGGGCTCATCGTCTACGGTGCATGTGCAAAGACCCAGATACAAAAAATTGAAACAGTACAAAACGATATAATACGTCTCATATTTGGTCTTAGGAAACCCACAAGCACCAAGTTTCTACTTATGGAGAGTGGATTAACTACAATAAGGGAGAGACGTAGCTTTCTCTTGATAAAACATCTTACAAAAATTGCATCAAATAGCTCACACATCCTACATAATTGGTTAAGAAATCCAGCCAAGTATAGAGGCATTGCAAATGAGTATGCCAATATTCAGATGAAGTTCCCTGTACCCGCAAAGTCTATTGCACCTACTTTCCCCCAATCCCCTCCATGGAATTGGTCAATCCCCATAATAAATACTGATTTCTCAAAGTGGACTCAAGATTTAACCCCCATTGCTTTTGTCCAGAAGAAATTTGCTGAACTTAATACAATTACTTATAAAAACCATTTCCAAATCTTTGTTGATGGGTCCAAAATAAATGAGAAGGTAGCAAGTGGTGCTTTCCTTCCTCCCCTGAAAATTGCAATGGGTGAGAGATTGTATAATAATGTATCTATAATGTCTGCAGAGTTAAATGCCATAATCATGGCATTAGAACACCTTATGGAAAATAAACCCTTGATTGCTAATTCAAATAATATTATAGTTTATTCTGACTCTTTATCAAGCCTTGAGTTGCTGTCTTCAGCTCCTCAGTATAAGCTGGATATTGACACTTATCATTTTCTTAGTATTATACATAATCTTGCTTCAAGTGGCATAAGAAATTATCTTCAGTATATTCCTAGCCACTCTGGTGTAAGTGGTAATCATCAGGTTGATGAAATAGCAAAAAATGCTATAAATATTGACCAGCCAAGTGGGAGACCAATCCCCATTAGAGATATTTACCAATGGAGACTATCAGATATTATGTTTAATAAGAAAATTCCTGCTCTTTCCCCCTTTCCCAATAAGTATTTTTCTAAAATTTATCATAGAATTCATTCTGGAACAAATGGACTAAATTTTCTTGCATTCTCGTATCAGTTTCCTAATTCAAGTGGTTCAGTTCCCCTGTCCCCTCTTTGTGGGTATTGTATTATGAATAATGAAACAATTGACCACTGCCTATTTGAATGTAATATGCTGATGTCTGCACAGCATACCTTGCATTGTAAACTGTTAAAGTGCTTCAAACACCACACAATCTCAATATCAGCCAAGAGCCTAGCCAACTATACCTGCACACAGAGCACAGAAATCGATATCTATCATCTTATATTTGAACTCCTTGAGTTGAAAGATCTACTGAAAGATATCTGAGAATAAATAATAAATAAGAGACAACCAAGGCAGTAGCTCTGTAGCCCACAAAGTGAAGCAAATGGAAAAGGGCTAAATAGTATCAACTGAAAAGCCCGCCTGCTGTGAAATAGAAGAAGAAAGGAAGATTTGCAATTTATTCTGGGTACTTGGGTACATAATAATACACAATCAAGAAAAAACAGTTTTACCTGTCTGTATTAAGAGACAATTAGCTTACACTCAGTGGAAAACAAGTGATGGGTGAAAGAATACATTAGATTTATATAATTTGGACTGAATATTTGCAAATTAGGGGAGGGGGTGTTGGTGGGGATAAAGTATTTGAACAACATAAAGTTAGAAAACAATTCTTCCTTCATAATATGCAGAAAAATTGTAGCAAATACATTTTGCGTGCAGACCCACTATACTTTACCCATATTCCTTTAATGTGCAAATATATAGCCCAAATTTGTTTCAAAAGTAATATACTTTCATGATATTTTAATATATTTCATTAGGATTAACCTAACCACTTCTTGAGTGTCTACCATTATGTACACAAGTACCTTATTCTGTTTCTTTTACCAAGTGGGAATGATACCAAAGAGGTAAAGCACAGCAACCTTAAAAATCATACAGGGTTTCATTCCATTCCTGTATTTTATCAAATTGACACATCTATATTCCATTATATTGAAAAGTCTCTCATTTATAATTTTATCAATACATGAAAGATTCCAAAGTTAACATGGGGACAATATGAACAAACAAAAAACTCCTTTTCCTATGCTCTTTCTAATTATAATAATCAATTGACTTTTAAATGCCCCCCCCCTTCATGGTTCCATAGAGCCTGAGGAATATCTGAAATACTCAAATAAAACATTGAAACATTAAAGATAATACTTTATAATAATCAGGATGTTTTAACAGATAAGATCATCATGTTTTGTTCCATCATTATCCAGTTTTCAATCCAGTAAGCACTCCATAGCCTACATAGATAAATTACAATCAGAGAAGATAAGCAATTTAATGTAGGAGGTAGAAGTTGACTGTAGTGAAAAAGACCAAAAATAACCTACTTACATTTATCATTACTATGTGCTTCATGTTACTTTACCCACCAATCCCTACTAATGAACAAATATATTGCCAAACCAAAATTATATACTTCTTATATCTCTTACACTACATCATTTGTGTTTTTGCAACCCAATACCCAAAAACTGAATAAACATTGAAAAATTAAGAAAACAGAAAATGTATTGGAAATATGCAGGCTAAATTGGCCAATGTGTTGTGAATTTATGATTCTGTTCAAATTTAAAATATTTTAAAGTATTTTCAAAAAAAATTACTTGAGCAAGTTTCAACCTTAAAGTTATGTTAACTTTAACCTAAAATGTTATCTCTGTAAATCTTGTAACCATGCCATCTATTTTTATTGTTGTGTTATTCATGTTTGTCTATTAAAGAGACCAGACTTTGTCAAGTTGGTTTAATTTTAGTTCTGCCCAATAATTGTTCCCCTCAATTATTCAGTCTAAATATTTAAAGAGCACTAGTAAGTATCAATTTATACCAAATTTCAGGACATCTACCTAATTTCATCTAAAAAAAAAGACTAATTTAAGAAAAAATTGAACCCTTTGAAAATGTTTAAACAGTTTTTTCTTGCAGTGGTACATCAGTAAAGAGCTAGTCAGTAAAGAAAGTAAAGAGCTCAGTAAAAAACACATGTAGGAACAGGATCCTGCTTGGAGTAGGATCAGGCAATTCCATCACATCAAACATCTGAAAAAAAGCTTCTGAATTAGGGTCTCCTGTGATAGAAATCTCCCAAAAAGATCTCACAATAAAAAGCAACATTACTAATATGTTTAAAGTCTCAATGACCAGGTTAATCTAATTTATATGCACCAAACTTCATGAAGTGGTAACTTATTGCATAATTAGCCACCTTTTTATACTACAGCTATAAGTCAAGAGAACAATAAAAAATGATTTATATAACTTTTCTTAAGCTTCTTTTTCTATTTAATAGTGTTCTCCATAGATTCAGTTTCACTATCCCAGTTGTTTTTAACATTTAGTTTACAGCTAATACTACTTTCAATCAATTGGTAATTTATAGTTATTACTAGGTTTTTGACAAAGAAAGTTTACTTTTCATGGGCTAAAACCATCAAAAAGGCTATGGTAAATTCTCCTTTGGTTTTGTGGTAATATTTTTGTTGTTGAGTTGAGCCTTACTAATATTAAATATAAAAAGTTTTTTTGTTTAGTTGAAAGCATGAAGCAATATTAAAACACACAGAAATTATTCCATATATAAGGGGGGAGGAGCTAACATCTCCTAAGCACCCTGCTCTTTATGCTAATGTTGCATTGTACTTTAAAAATACTTCTAATTTTGGTTGAATTGCTCTTATGTTTTATTAATCAAACAGTTCATGGTAACAAACTGTAAGTAAGGAGTGACTAGGCTCAATAGTAACCAACTCCAAAAAAAAAGAATTTTGGTAGCAATAGATACATCCAAACAATCAGCTTATTATTTTGATTCCAAATATAGAATATTCATCAAGTTTAGTGTTACCCATCAAAAGTTAAGAACCTGAGAAAATTTACATGATTTTCAATTAAGAGGGAAGTACCCTTTAAAAGCCAAGGAATCTTAATGAAAATCACACCACCCAATTCAGCATATCAGAGAACTCTACCATAGAAGTGTCAAGCTCCTATTTACAAAAATATGGAATTTTTGTATTATATGCCAGAAGAAACATCATGGATGTTTGTATATTTTTTTTTTTCAGGGATAGTTGTATCACAATAATAGTCCTAGAAGATTGAGAGAGGGTGCATTTGAACGGATATTAAAAGTTCTAGTGGCCTTTTTAAGAGACCAAAAAGATAAGGCTAACTACCCCCTCCCCAGGTCTTTTTTTCTAGTTATCTGAGCAAATTTTTGGAGATTTTTCAGCAAGGATGAAACCATCTGGAGATAATTTTATGGGGCAGGGGTGTATTCTATGCTGGAGGAATTTTAACAGTTTTCCTTGACAGGGGGGGGGGTATTTTCCATTGAAGGTTCTTCAGCCCATAGTAACTAAAGAACTTTGCTCTTTACTATCATCAGAAAAGTTTGTTGGTCAGAAACAAACTAATAAAGGATGAACTCTAGCCATTAGTAACTGAAGAACTTTGCTATTTACTTTCATCCAGAGATTTTATAGCAAGGATGACACCATCTGGAGAAAATTTTATGGGGGGGGGTGTATTCTATGCTGGAGGAACTTTAACAGTTTTCTTTATGAGGGGGGGGGGGGTATTTTCCATTGAGGGTTCTTCAGCCCATAGTAACCTTACTTTCATCAGACTTTGCTCATTACTATCATCAGAAAACTTTGTTGGTCACAAACAAACTAATAAAGGATGAACTCCAGCCATTAGTAACTGAAGAACTCCATTAGTAACTGAAGAACTTTGGAATTTACTTTCATCCAGAAAACTGTGTTGTTTTTCTTAATCACATTTTGTTTGATTCCTAAGTCTAAGAATATTCCCAGTAAACCATAGGCTACCAAAGGATCTCTTTTCAAGAAAGACCACTTTTCTTCGGCATTCTGGAAACATAGCAATGGGTTTTTGGACCACCCCTATTTTAATAAAGCATGATGCAATGTGAGGGCAGCAACAAGAAATCCACCTTCTTTGTCAAGTTTTCACCAATAATTTGTCAGCATAAATTAAAAATGTGGTCTCTGTTTTGACAATTAATTGAAAAGAAAATATTATATTTGGTACTCCTATGTTAATTGTACTCTTTTATACACTGAAATGCAAAACCAGTCACAAAAAACCTGTTTTTGACAGGTTAATTCAAGACACCACTATAGGGTAATGCAATAGGCTATATAGCATGGTTTTCATTGTGTATACAATATTTAAACTGTTGTTTATTGGGGTTTAGGGGGGGAGGGGAAGGTACCTAGATTAGGTTATGTACTTATTATATGGTATGCTTTACCCCCCCCCCTCTAATGTGCAAAATATACCCCCAATTTGTTTCTAAACTATTAGGCCTATATATTCACCCTAATTTGTTTTATTTCATTAGCATTAACCAAACTAGCAGCATATAAAAGAGTAGCCTATGTTTAACATAGGAGTACCTTATATTTTAATATTTGGGATTTATAGAATAAACACCAAGCAATAAAAGTCACATTTATAGAATCAGAAGAAAATCAGCTTTCTGTTAATGTGTGAATAAAATTGAAACACTAAAAGGATAGGCTATATACATCAAAATAGGATAATTGGTATTTCCGAAAAGAGGTTCTTTTATGTAAGTAAATAAACTAGCCTAATAATTTCAAGTGTTTGATCTTAAATAATTGTTATAAAAACCATATTAATGTATAACTTGGATTAGGCATATTAGCTTTTCTTTGATTTATAAAATTCTTCTCAATATCTCTTTGGTAACAAAATATGAGGGTTTTAGTCTTAAATGATTTTACTCAATTGAATACATGATTTTTTACCCTAGCCTATGGTTTGGCTTTGCATCTCTTTTAAACTTACCCTTAAAAATATCTACAATTTTGAAACATAGAGTCCATAGAGTAGGCTATATTATCCTTGGCATCTTTGAGGAGTTGTAGGTTGGTTTAAAAATTTAAATCATTTATGGAATATTAGCAATTCAGTAATATTAGCATTTTAGAAACCTGAAGAACCTCAAGAGAATTGAAGATGTGAACCAATTATTAGTAACAATAAGTGCACCATAGTAAATACACTAAATACTGGATGATTACACTCCCAGTCCCAGGCCTTCTTCTTCTTCTTCTATTTAACAGCAAGCGGGCTTTTCAGTAAAACTATTTAGCCCTTTTCCTTTTGCTTCACTCTATGGGCTACAGAGCTACTGGCTTGATTGCCTCATATTTATTATATATATTCAGATATCTTTCAGCAGATCTTTCGACTCTAGGAGTTCAAATATAAGATGATTGATGTCGATTTCTATGCTCTGTGTGCAGGTATAGTTGGCTAGGCTCTTGGCTGATAGTGGGATTTTGTGGCGTTTAAAGTATTTTAACAGTTTAGAAAGCAAGGTATGTTGTGCAGACGTCAGCATATTACATTCAAATAGGCAATGGTCAATTGTTTCATTATTCATATTACAATGCCTGCAAAGAGGGGACAGGGGAATTGAACCACTTGAATTAGAAAGCTTGAAATTTAGTCCATTTGTTCCAGAACGAATTCTATGATAAATTTTAGAAAGATACTTATTGGGAAAGGGGGAAAGGATAGGATTAAAATTAATATCTGATAGCCTCCATCGGTAAATATCTCTAATTGGGATTGGTCTCCCACTTGGCTGGTCAATATTTATAGCATTTTTTGCTATTTCATCAACCTGATGATTACCACTTATGCCAGAGTGGCTGGGAATGCACTGAAAGTAAGTTTTTATGCCACTTGAAGCAAGATTATCAATAATACTGTGACAATGATAAGTGTCAATGTCCAACTTATATTGAGGAGCTGAGGCCAGCAACTCAAGGCTTGATAAAGAGTCAGAATAGATGATAATATTATTCGAATTTTCAATCAAAGATTGGTTTTGCTTAAGGTGTTCTAATGCCATGATTATGGCATTTAACTCAGCAGACATTATAGATAAATTATTAAACAATCTCTCGCCCATTGCAATTTTCAGGTGAGGAAGGAAAACACCACTTGCAACTTTCTCATTCATTTTTGACCCATCAACAAATATTTGGAAGTGATTTTTATAGGTAATCGTATTAAGTTCTGCAAATTTTTTCTGGACAAAAGCAATGGGGGTTAAATCTTTATTCCATTTTGAAAATTCAGTATTTATTATGGGAAATGACCAATTCCATGGAGGGGATTGGGGGAAAGTAGGTGCAATAGACTTTGCTGGTACAGGGAACTTCTTTTGAATATTGGCATACTCATCTGCAATACCTCTATACATGGCTGGATTTCTTAACCAATTATGTAATGTGTGTGAGCTATTTGATTAAATTTTTGTAAGATGTTTTATCAAGAGAAAGCTAAGTCTCTCCCTTATTGTTGTTAATCCACTCTCCATAAGCAGAAACTTGGTGCTTGTGGGTTTCCTAAGACCAAATATGAGACGTATTATATCATTTTGTGTTGTTTCAATTTTTTGCATCTGGGTCTTTGCACATGCACCATAGACAATGAGCCCATAGTCAATATGGGGTCTTATATGTGATTTATAAAACTGGAGTAAGGTTTTCTCCTTACAACCCCAGGGTGTGGAAAGAAGTCTTTTTAGTATATTTGCTTCTCTATAACATTTTTTTATTGTGTTTGAAATGTGGAGGTGGAAATTAAGTTTTCGGTCAAGCATGAGACCTAGGTAATTAATATTATCATCTTCTGGAATAGTTGTTTTATTTAGAGTTAGTTTTGCATTAACATGGTTTCGCTTCCGGTGAAATTGGATTATTTTGACTTGGTGGGTGCAATGGGTAAATCTGAATGTTGAGAGAATTTTTCAAACTGGAAAAGTGACTTTTGCAGATTTGACTGTGCTATCTGAAAGGTGTTGCCAGATGACCATAGCACCAGATCATCAGCATATTGTAGATTCGTGTGGGGTAGGTTCATGTCCCAGAGATATAGGGCAAATAGGAGGCAACTGAGGACTGCTCCCTGAGGTAGGCCTTTGGATATTGTCTTTTGGGGTGAAGAGGCTGAACCAACACAAACAATGAAACTTCGCACTTCTATGAAGGATTTAATAAAGGATACTAGCTTAGGAGGTACTCCAAGGTTTGCAAGTTTATTTAAAAGGATTTGGTGGTTCACATTGCCATATGCTCCTTCAAAATCCAGGAAAGCTGCCACTAGGATATTATTTTTTGAAAAAGATTCATTTATTGCATTTGTTAGCAAAATGAAAGTATCTGTTGAGGAGTGGTATTTCCTGAATCCAGTTTGAGTGTGTGGGATCATGTTATTTTTCTCAACAAACCAGAGGAGTCTGTGATAAATTATTTTCTCCATTATTTTCCCCATCACAGGTGTAATCATTATGGGCCTATAAGACTCAGGGTTATCTTTTGGTTTATTTTTCTTTAGGATTGGTAGGAGGGACGAACATTTCCATATATTGGGGAACCTAGAAGATGCCCAAGCGTGATTATAACAATTTAACAGTTCTTGTTTGTATGATGGTGTGAGATTCTTTATCCACGTAGGGTGTATATTGTCATAGCTGCTGCTAGTTTTGGACCTAATATGATGTATTGCATTATTCAATTCCTGGATTGAAAATGGATTAGTTATGTACTCGGATCCTGGGCGTGGTTGGTAACTAGGGTTCATAGGAATTGTGGACAGTTTGCTTTGATTATTTGATGTTAGCTTATTAACAAAAAGAGTTGCAAATAGGTTAGCCTTTTCATTATCATTGTCATAATGGGTATTATTATGTATAAGCTCATACAGGAGTGGGTTGGGAGAAGACTTTTTCCCACATATGTGGCTTATGACTTTATGTATAATTGGCTCATGCGTTTCTCTGGAGAGATTATTTGCAAAATTATTCCAGTATTTATATTTAGCATCTATTATAGTCCTTTTTAGATTAGATTCTGCTTGTAATTTTTTTAAATATGTAGTAGGTGTTGGTTTTTTTTATGAATTCTGTCCTAGCTGCCTTTTTTATCCTCCATTTATTTAGGCACTCATTTGTCCACCATGCTTTAGGAATTTGTTTAGGGAATGTTTTCTTAGGTGTTGTCCTGGGGATAGCATGATTAGCTGTATTTATTAGTAAAGATGTCAAGGCTTCAGCATGTGTGTCAACTGTTGTGTTAGAAATGCATGAACTTTGGGTGAAACTTGTAATTTCATCATTTAGCTTATTTTGGAAAATAGACCAATTTGCTTTAGTGTTGATATATTTGGAGGTATGAGATGAAGTTTCAGCAGGTTCATTTAGGGAGCAAACTATAGCAAAGTGGTCTGTACATAGACTATCAATTTTATTTATGTAAATTTTGTTCAAAAAATTTAAAGACACAATTTGTAGGTCAATTGTGGAGAATTTGCCAGTTTTGGGGTTGAAATATGTATTCAGGTTCGGAGGGGTAGCAACAGCTAATTCATTTTTATTTGAAGTCATATGCTCAATAAATTTACCAGCTTTATTTGCTGGTTTATTCCCCCACAAAAGGCTGTGGGCATTGAAATCACCACAAATAATGATATTTTTTAACATATTAGAATTATTTATATAATTAAAGAAATCCTTGGCATCTGTAGTTTGGCCATTAGGGTTATAAAAGCTTATTATGTAGGTTTTTAAATTATTCAGCCAAACACTTATACCAATTACATCAACATCATTTTCAAAATCTGGAAAATTGATGCCACAAAATTTTATATTTTTATTAACTAATAAAGCTACACCACCTCCTTTTCTCTCTGAAGATCTATCCTTTCTCAGGATAGTATATCCCAGAGACTTAATTTGTTGATTTTGGGTTAAATGAGTTTCCTGGAGGCAAGCAATATTAATGGAATTATTATTCATAAATGATATTAGTTCATTTAGCTTATTTTCTGTGAGTGATCTTACATTCCATTGGAGTATTGATAGATGTTGTGTTGTTGATTTATTCTTCATATGACTGTGTATCAATGCTCAGCTTTGTTAAAAGTAAAGCAAGATCTTTTTTTGCTTGAATGAGCATATCATCTGGGATGTAGATTTTTGCCAATTCTGCAATAATTTTTGTTTTCTGTAGTTGATGTATGTTCATGGCTTGAACTGCATTACAGTTTAGAATGAATAAGCATATATTTGGGGATTGCATTTTTGGTAGTGCATCCTGTTTGTTGGTTAAGGGATTGATTCCTGGTAGTGTTTCTTCTTGGGAGGGAGGGCCAGGCTGGCCTCATCTCACCGGAAAAGGAGGCTTGTTGGCTTGGTGATTCCTTCTGATAGGGATTTGAGCTAGGGGGCTTAGAAGATGGTGTTTTATATGGGGTGCTTTATGCATTGGGGGCATTTGACTTGGGGGTTTTGGTTGGTTTCATTACAATTTTTATTTGGTATTGTTGGGCAGCATTTGCTTCCATTGCTGCAAAGGGGTATGGGATGGCCTTCTCTGTTGATATTTGGAGTGTTAGAGCTCTTTTCTTGTATGCAGGGCATAATGATTTATTTGTAGATTCATGTGGGCCTTTGCAATTGATGCATGTAGGCTGAGTGTTGTTGCAAGTTGTCAGCTCTTTAGGATGGAAAGATTTACAATTACTACACTCTTGGAGAATTTCATTGCATTTGTTTGTCGTGTGTCCCTGTTTGAAACACTTCTGACACTGAATAGGCTTAGGTTTGTATTCCTTGTGTGGTTTGATTTGCCCAAATAGGAATAATTTTTCTGGGATATCAATTTTATCCTTTAGTGTGAATAAGAAGGATCTACTAGTTTTTATGCCATTAGAGTTAGGTTTTCCAAGTTGGGTAGCATCCTCACCTGGGATTGTGTTTCCAGCCCTATCTGAGAGGCCTTCTTTTAACTCCTGAGTAGATATCTCTGGGGGAACATTATAAACTACTATTTTTGTTGGTGATTGTTTTGGGATCCAATTAGATGCAATAATTGGGGTATTCAGAAGGGATTTAAGGTTAATTATTGTATCTGCTGATTTCTGATCTTCTACAGCTACTAGCAGAGATCCATCACGGTTAATGTTAAGAGAGAACATTGATTTTAGCAATTTAAAAAATTGCAACTCTTATTGCAGTGATCATTTTTATTTCAAAGGGGGTAGTGGGAGTAATTTTAAGGTAAATTCCTAAGTTTTTGGAGGGAGAATCTTGGGCAGGGAGAGGGGAAATGCTTTTAATTGGGGAGATTTTTTTCCTTTTTTTAGAACTTCTAGAGAGGACCTCTTGAAACCCATTATCATCGTTTATGGTTACATTAGCCCCTACACTTATCATTGTCCTATTCTCCGAATTGGAGCTATCATTAGAACTTTGAGATAGGGTGCTTGACCAGCCAGGATGGGTATCTTTCACTATGACACTTTCACTGGAATTTGATTTGGGATCTGGGGGGACTTTTTTTTTTGGAGGACTTCTAATCATTGCCTATTGGAAAAAGCTTTAAAACACAAAAATAAAACTAAAAACAAGAAGGGAAAATAGATGATATCAAACCGTCTGCACTATACTATGGGGAGGATAAACACCACAGTATAGCCCTGAGGATGACTTGAGCAGAATTGGTTTGGTACAACTGCTGATTAGAAGAGATAATAATCACAAGAAAATATATTTCGATTTTCTTATAAGGTTGCTGTTGTGTTGTGTTTGAGGCCTAGAACAATAGAAAATATTTTTTCTTCTTCTTCAGTTATAGGCTTCGGATAAATTCATTTAAACTTTTTCGTACTGCCTGATTATGTCGGAGGCATCCTGGGAAATCAAATATAAATATTAGACTATTATTATTTAATAATAGAGTTTATACATCATTGATGAAACCACCTATATTTAGGCAGTTAAAGACAGCTTTGAACAATTAGGCATCATCGATTGAAGAGTATATCCTTTGTGTTAGTTGGTCAATATTAGGGGTCAGCTTAAGGCGCTTGAATACAGCAGATAAAGTTAGCCATTCTTTTTTATGGTTGACAGTTGCCACAGGGCAACCAAAAAGAACTTGGTTGATGGTTTCGTCATGGGTTTGGCATAGGCGGTAAAGAGGGCTTGTTACAGTTGGAGTGGTTGTGTTTTGATAGTGATAGGTTTGGCAGTTAAGGCCAGTAGCATTTGATTGTATTCTGTGGTACATCTTTGAGTCTTTTCGGGTTGTAAATGGAGAAAGGTTTGGTAGGCGTTGGTTTGCTAGATAAATTTTTAGGCACCAATGGTTTATATCTCTTCCTGGGATAGGCCTTTAAGATATTTTTTCAAACTGAAGGGCAGATTTAGCTATTTCATCTGCCTTGCGGTTTCCTTTAATACCCATATGACTTGGGATGTATTGGAATTTTGTGAATATAGCTTGTTTAAGTAGTTGGTTCAATAGTACAAGAGTGGTGGAGGTATCATTGTCTGGGAAGTCTGAATACTCTGGTGATATTGAGGCAAGGGCTGATTTTGAGTCTGAATAAATTATAAGAGGAGTGTTTCTTGGAGGGTTTGGCATCTTTATAATGGTTTCCAATGCGATGTTGATGGCAGTTATTTCAGCTGTCATGATACTCGCATCATTTTGGAGCCTTTCTGCAGCTGCTATACCTAAAGATGGGAAGTGGACACCACAAAAACTGGGAGGTAGTGTGTATATCTCTGAGACTCAAATTCGTGGAATAATGATTTTACATAGACAAGGGAAAGATCTGCCTTAATAGCTGGCGCAAACAATAGGTTCATATCTGTATAGTGATTAGCCCAGGATGGTATCCGGAGGTATATTTGAAAAAAAGAAGATGAAGGTATGGGGAAGGTCATTTGGGTGGTTGCAAATTCCCGTGCAAGGCCCTTAAAAGCATCAGGGTTTCTTAGCCAATCATGTAATCTGTTATCTTCAATTTTTGTAAAGTAGCGGACAAGTAGGTTTTCTCTGCGCGTAGCAATAGAGGTGAGACCACTTTTGCTGAGGTGGAAGTTGGTTTTGATGTGATTCCTGAGGCAAAGTATAGCACAGATCATAGTATTCTGGACAGTCTCCAGACTGCATAATAGGGGTTTTGAGCATGAGCCATAGACAATTAGTCCATAATCAATCTAAGATCTGATATGTCTTATAGAAATTTATTACAGTTTTTTCATGGCAACCCCAAGGTGTATTGAGTAGCCTTTGTAAGATGTGCATTTTTCTGAGGCATTTTATTCTCACATTTTCAATGTGGAGCCTGAAAGTTAGTTTTTGGTCTAGAGTGAGACCTAGATATTTGATGTGTTGTTGCTCTTGGATGACAACACCATTTAGGGTTAGTAGCGCAGATTGGGGGTTTCTTTTATTATATAAACTGTACTATAGCTGATTTTGATGGGGCGGTGGGTAGGCAGGAATTGTTAGAGAAACATTCAAAGGCATAAAGCGACTTTTGTAACTTGGATTTGGCCAGTTCAAAATTATTTGAGGTAGACCATAGGACTATATCATCTGCAAACTGAATATTTGTTTGGGGTAGGTTCAGATCCCATAAATATAGCGAAAAAAGGAGACAGCTGAGGACAGCACCTTGGGGAAGGCCCTTGAAGATAGACTTTAGAAGAGACGTAAGAATTTACTTGGAGAACAACAGCATTTGGATAGGTAACTTTTAAAGAAATTCAGTACAGGTAGTGGAAAACCCATTTTTGGTAATTTTTGCAGTAGGAGTGGATGTTGGATATTATCATATGCATTTTGGAAGTCCAAGAAGGCTGCAACTAGGATTTGGTTATCTTTCAGACACTCAGGTATGGCATTGATCCATTGACGCAACAAATGCGTCAATGGACGAATGATATTTCCTAAAGCCTGTTTGGGTATGTGGGATGAGGTGGTTAGACTCAGC
Organism: Artemia sp. Kazakhstan ARC1039; assembly: GCA_029168905.1. Lineage (NCBI taxonomy): Eukaryota > Metazoa > Arthropoda > Branchiopoda > Anostraca > Artemiidae > Artemia > Artemia sp. Kazakhstan ARC1039. The sequence continues at coordinate 26,302 of JAQQPU010003267.1, read as the reverse complement.
AAACCAATACAATGGGGAGTGAATTATCTTTTCATATAATTTTCCCAGAACTGGGTAATCATAATCGGTCAGAAGGAGTTGGGGTCCTCTTTGGCTTTATTTTGTTTTGATATAGGGATGATGAGTGATGTTTTCCAAGTGGATGGGAAGAAGGAATTACTCCAGGCGTTGTTGAAGAGCTAAGAGTGCTTTTTTAAAGTCTGTTGGAAGGTGTTGGAGCAAAGATGGATGGATCTGGTCGTGGCTACAAGATGTTTTGGGTTTACTTGAATTGATTGCTTTGTCTAGCTCAATCACTGTAAATTTTTAGAGTAGATACTGGGACACAGGCAAGTCAAAATGGGGTGTTAGGCTAATCTGAGGTGAATTATGAGGGGAGTTTTTGAACTTCTTCTCAAAAAAATCTGCTAAAAATTCAGCTTTTTCTTTGTTAGTTTCCAGCTGCTGACCATTTAGAGTTAGCTGGTAATGAACGGGGGTTCTGCGTGGATTTGCCACATGTGGCCAGAATTTGCCACACATCTTGTCTAGAAAATTATGAATCTTGTGTTTGTGTTTTCTAGAAATCTTTGACTCATGTGTTTCGCGGGACACTGATAAGAGAAAGTTTTTGCATGGCTCTTCTTTTGCAAGTTTGATTGTTCTCTTAAGTTTTGCCTCTGCTTGTAGTTTTGCTATATATTTTCCAGTGGATAGATTTCTCTTGAAGGATCTGATGACATTCCTTTTATTGAGCCAAGCTTCTTGGCAAGAGGATGTCCACCATGGCTTAGGGGGTTTATTATTCTTCAGCGTTTTTGGGCATTGGGACTGGGGTATGGGAAGTTTTGCAACATCAAGAAGTAGTGATGTGAAATTTTTGGAGAGCTGGTTTTGGTCAGTGGACAGTGAAGAGTAGTCATGGTCTGATAGAATGTTGGAGAACTTTGGCCAGTCTGCTTTTTGCCACACATAGTGGGGAATGAAGTTATCAATGATGGCTAGGTCACCAATTTTTGTGCATATGGCAAAATGGTCGCTTAGGAGGTTGTCAATTCTGTTGACAGTAATTTTATTTATTAAATTTGATGAGACTAATTGAAGATCAATAGTTGAATAGCTCCCACTTCTTTTACTGAAGTAGGTATTTAGGTATCTAGGAGTCACTAGTACTATATTGGTAAAATTGGTGAGGAATTTCTCTATGTATTTGCCAGCATTATTTCAAAGTGAATAACCCCAGATAGTACAATGGGCATTGAGGTCCCCAACAACCACTAGATTTGATTTTGAGAAGTTATTAGAAATAAAATTGAAAAAATCTTGTCCATTGTTATTACCATTTGGGTTATATAAATTAATAACCGTAACCTCCATGTTTGCCAGCCACAACTTCACACAAATTGCATCAATGTCATGACTGAAATCACGAAGGCTTATTACCACGGAACTTGAGGTGTGATCTTACAAGGATGGCAACTCCACCACCAATTCTATTGGAAGATCTATATTTTCTTAGGACATCATATCCAGGAATTTTGAGATTAACTGATGAGTTTAAATGGGTCTCTTGGAGGCATAGTATCAACTTTCAATATCCAATCAAATGAGCCCTCTCTGATATTTATAAAAGCATCTCTTCCAAAAGAACCATATATACCCCCTTGGCATAGCTTATAACGCCTGCTCCCAGGCACTGGAGGGCTGTGTCAACACCGGAATTGTTATTATCTGATCTTTGAACTGTTTTTAACAAAATGGCTATCTCAAAATTTTTTTCGGATAAATTTGGAGAAAAACGGCGTAGGGGGGGGGGGGGCTAGTTGACCTCCGATCACCGTTGACTATTAAAAAGGGCATTAGAAATTCCAATTTCCAATCGAATGAACTCCCTTCGAAGTTTATATGTACACCCCTTCCATATGAAGCTCCTCTGAAAAATAAAAATTATACAATAAAACATTGGAGCCGTATGGCCTTTACTATAGGCAACGGTATTGCGTTGCCTCTGATATGTAACTCTCCAAGATCAAAGAAATACGTAAAGCAACACAAAGGTATCAGGAGTCACTATATTCGTTGAGCAGATGTAAAATCATTGACCTATGCTCAAGGTAAACAAAAAAGCTGTTATGCAACTAGCAGGTGGGTCAATTAAGGGTTCATTGATTGTCAAGAGTACTTTAGAGAATGACATTGGTCAGTGGAACCATCCTAATTGGATCCGTGCATTCTACTAGTATATATATAGTCCTGCATGAGTGAGAGAGTCTATGGCTTCCTCCCCCCCCCCTATATCCTTTGACTGAACGGTCAAGAGAGTTGCTCAAGCCAAACGACTGTCTTCGAATATCAGAAAAGCCCGCAAGTCTCAATATGACAAAGCCTGATATGAAATCAAAATATGCAATTACTTTTTTCTGGAAAACTAAAATTTTAAAACAACATTTTCAAAGGAAAATTGACAGCGATACTAAAACGGAATTTTATTGACAGCAGAATTCAAACCGAACATAAACATAATATTATCTGTTAAATAACTAAGAAAAAAAAATAGAAAACACCATTTGAAAAACAAAGCTTTCGGATCTTTTGAACAAACTTGAAAATCCTGATTATTATGCATTTAAGTTTGAACAATGTAGACCTGTTTCTGTTTTATATTATCCATTTAAGAAGAATTTCAACAGTAAATAGGTATTTGCCTTTTTTGTTTGTGTAGTTCCACATTGGTCATTGGATGAAAAGACAACCTTTATTTTCCATAAAACCTGACTTACCAGAAAAAAAAATCTTTCAATAAAAATTCCGTACTTGTATGATATACCCCCTACCGCTTAACTTGTTCATGCATTTATACGCTGTAAACCAGTTTCTTTCAACTTAGTGTGAAAAAAGACAAAGAGAAGTGACAGAATAGATGGGAAACCTATAAATCGGGCTATATATTTGCACATTAGAGGGGGGGGGGTTGAGTATTAACACATTTTTCATGCACACCAGCGGTACTTTACCCCCCCCCCCCATCCTAATCTGCAAATATATAGCCCAAATTTGTTTCTAAAGTATTATATTTTTATCATACATAGGTATATTTTATTAGGATTAACCTAACTTCACTTCTTGAGAGGTAGGGGGTATATCCTACAAGTACCAAACAATTCTTTCAATAAAAACTACCAATGTGCCTGAAAGTCTTGTTGCAGTCTATAAACCAAGAAGCTTTTCTTAGAACTGGTTGTTAGATATTAATTTTGAATTAAATGAGTCTAATCTGATGGTAAGTACTTACAATTACTTGTGAGAATAATGACAACAAGCCAATGAGGATCCAGCTTGTATTATTACAATCTCACTAAACTCCTGAATAGACTCTTTGATGCCTTTAAAAATTGTTCAGATCAGAAAAATTTTTCTAACACAGATTGCATTTAAAAGGTTTCCCACCTATGTGGAGTCTTTGATCTGTATTCAAACAGCAGACTAGTTTTTGCAATTTTATTTTTGTTCTTACCATATGATCCACCTATATTTGCAACTTTTATGAATTTCAGGTCCTCTACTAAGATTCAGTTTCCTATGAAAAATCGTGCATATAAACTTGCTTAAAACTCTTCTCACTTACAGAACATTGAATTGCTGTTTACTAATATGCACTCTTTGGTGCTGCTTCAAATTTCCTGCTTCAGAAAATGCCTTCTCACATACATCACATTTAAACGTTTTCTCACCTGAATGCAGTCTTTGATGCGTGTTCAAACTTTCTGCTTGAGAAAAGGTCTGATCACATACATTTCATTTGAAAGGCTTTTCACCTGAATGCACTCTCTGGTGCGTCTTTAAAACTTGCGAATGAGAAAAATTCTTGTCACATACAGGACATTTAAAGGGTTTCTCACCCGTATGCACTCTTTGGTGCTGCTTCATACTTGATGCTCTAGAAAAGGTTTTGTCACAAGCATCACACTTAAAAGGTTTTTCACCTGAATGCAGTCTTTTATGCTTGTTCAAACTTGCTGCTTGAGAAAAGGTCTGATCACATAAATTACATTTGAAAGGCTTTTCACCCGTATGCACTCTCTGGTGCGTCTTTAAATCTTGTGAATGAGAAAAATTTTTGTCACATACATGACATTTAAAGGGTTTCTCACCCGTATGCACTCTTTGGTGCTGCTTCAAACTTGATGCTCTAGAAAACGTTTTGTCACAGACATCACACTTAAACGGTTTCTCACCCGTATGCACTCTTTGGTGCTGCTTCAAATTTCCAGCGTCAAAAAAGGTTTTATCACATACATCACATTTAAGCAGTTTCTCACCTTTATGCATTCTTTGGTGCTGCTTCAAATGTCCTGCTTGAGAAAAGACCTTGTCACACACATCACATTTATACGGTTTCTCACCCGTATGCACTCTTTGGTGCTGCTTCAAATTTCCTGCATCAAAAAAAGTTTTATCACATGCATCACATTTAAACGTTTTCACACCTGAATGCAGTCTTTGATGCGCTTTCAAACTTGCTGCTATAGCAAAAGTTTTGTCACACACATCACATTTAAAAGGCTTTTCACCAGTATGCACACTCTGGTGCGCCTTTAAAACATGCTTTTGAGAAAAAGCCTTGTCACATACATCACATTTAAACGGTTTCTCACCCGTATGCAATCTTTGATGCGAATTCAAATTTCCTCTTTGAGAAAAGATCTTGTCACAGACGTCACATTTATATGTTTTTTCTCCTTTATGCGATCTTTGATGTCTTTCTAATTTTCTATGCTTTTTATTTTGCAGGCAAAATTTCAGACATGTTTTCTCATTTTCGAAGCCTTTCGCTTCAGATTCCAATGCAAATGAATTTGAAAAACCACTCAGAGATGGATTCTTTGAAACAACTAGTGACGTATTTCCCTTTAAGTATAGTCCAGACTCGTGTGGTGAAAAGCGACCTAAAAAATTTAAAGTCTACTGAGTTAAAAATTAATACAGTATATCTATCAATATATTTTTACAATTAATTTTATTTTCGATTCCTCTTCTCCAGCTCTTGATAATGCTTATATTAGCTTTAAAAATTAGATATTCTGATGTAAGTAAAGAGCGAAAATAAAACCTTAACGACCAAAAAATACACCCTGGAGTAAATCCAACCATAAGTGGAGACAAAACAAATATTTGGATTTTTCTTAACTGAATGAGGAAGAGGAATAAGATTGTACATCATTTGTTGAAGTCAAACAGTTTTTGGGTCAACGCAAAGCTGAATATTGTGTCACCTTTGTATACAATATGTTTATACAATATGGTATACAATATCATTTTCGAATCCTTTTGCTTCAGATTCCAATGCAAATGGATTTGAGAAACCACTCAGAGCATTAACAAGTAGTGACGTATTTCTCTGTAAGTATAGTCCAGACACATGTGGTGAGTAGCGACCTAAAAAATTCGACTGAGTTAAAAAAGAAAACAGTCATTCTTATGATAGATTTTAGCAACAAATTTTATTTTCGATCCCTCTTCTCTAGCTCTTGATGATGCTTATATTAGCTATTAAAATTAGATATTCTGATGTAAGTAAAGAGCGAAAATGAAACCTTAGACGACCAAAAAATACACCCTGGAGTAAATCCAACCATAAGTGGAGACAAAACAAATATTTGGATTTTTCTCAACTGAATGAGGAAGAGGAATAAGACTGTACATTATTTGTAGAAGTCAAACAGTTTTTGGGTCACCGCAAAGCTGAATATTGTGTCACCTTGGTAAACAATATGCTTATCCGTTTCAGAAACCATGCTTGTAACATGAGTATTCAAGGTCACTATTTATATAGCCATTTGAACTATTTCTCAGAGACTTTAGTCGCCACTAGTAATGAGCAAGGTGAAAGATTTCACCAAGACTTAAAGACTATGCCACTGCCAATATGCCAATATGAGTACTATGCCAAAAAAGGGTGAGACCAAGAGGCTCATTGGATAGAAAACCGGAAGTTCTAGTGCCCTTTTTAGGAGTTAAAAATACCGGAGGGCAACAAGCCACCCTCCACGTCTTTTTTTATTGATTGGACTACATGAGCGATCGCTATGTCGAGTTTTAACTTGGATGCATGTAAACAATTTTTCAGATCACCGAGTTAATAGTAATTTTATTTATTTCCAAGAACAGCCGAGTTCCTCATTTAAATAGCCATTAATTTAAAAAACTTTTTCCACAAAATAAATTTTTCAAAGAAAAGTAAAGAACTCCATTAAACACAAAATGAGCAAAAATAAAATCAAATAATCTACAAAGCGTGAAACTACCACAAATCAGCATCGATAAATAAATGAAACCCAAAACGAACAGAAATTACAATAATTAACCGAGTCAAACTCAAAACGAGCAGAAATTAACATAAGTTGGGCGCAAAACCCCTATGCCTTCCCAAGGCCAGAGCAAAATTTGCACTTTACTGAAAAAAATATAAATGTTTTTACTTTTATAACTTTAATAAATCAAATAATATTAACATTTTGATTACTAAATATCAGTATATGTATATTAAACTGACACCCCCCCCTTTTTTTTGACCAGTTTTTATTGTTTTTATTGTTTTTAACTCTTTTATTGATTTACTGTAGTTGAATTATTGACATTCTCTTAGTATCCCTTTTAATTTAAATGCATTTATTTCTCGCTCTAAGTTTAATTTGACCAGTTTTTAATGCATTCATGTCTCGCTCTAAGTTTAGTTTGACCAGTTTTTATCTTTTTAATTTTTTAATTGACTTTTCACAGTTTTAATTATTGACTTTTAAATGATTGTTCATTATGGTTTTCTCTATTTTATTGTTGTTCTTTGCATTTTTAGTGTAACCATTTATGTTATCGACTCCAAAGTCCGAATTCGGCCCTTTCGAGGCTTGTGATAGCGATTTTTTTGAAATAAATATCTCTCTCACAATGCAAATTCATTTGTATTTTTTCAGTAAAGTGCAAATTTTGTTCTGGCCTTGGGAAGGCATAAGGGTTTTGCGCCCAACTTATGTTAATTTCTGCTCGTTTTGAGTTTGACTCGGTTAATTATTTTAATTTCAATTCGTTTTGGGTTTCATTTATTTATCGATGCTGATTTGTGATAGTTTCATGCTTGGTAGATTATTTGATTTTATTTTTGCTCGTTTTTTGTTTAATGAAGCTCTTTACTTTTCTTTGAAAAACTTATTTTATGGAAAAAGTTTTTCAAATAAATTTCTGTTTATTTTATATTGACATAGTCTTTTCAGGGAAAAAGAAAATAATACTTTTAAATATTTTCGTTTTTTAAGACTTTATAGTTTGGCCTGCTATTTGTATGCTGGAGAAAAATTTTCAGCAATTTTTAACAACATACACCCTTTTAAAAATCTGGAAACAAATAGTACTGTTTAATTTAGTTTCATACCTCCTCTAGTTGACCTGAAATGGAAAACTTGATACCATTCGCAAAAAAATCTGTTTACTTTCTTTGATAGCTTGGATACACTTACGCTATTTTGATTTGGTTAAATTTTAAGAGCAGAAATGGGAGGGTGGGCGTGGGAGTGGAAGGAGGATTAGTTGCCCTCAAATCACTTTTGACTATTAAAAAGGGCATCAGCCCTTTCTATTTTCAATCGAATGGGCCCTTTTCGAAGTTCCCACGACAACTCCTTCGATACGAAGTGCCCTGGTCTAAACAACAACAACAACAAAAAATAATACATTATACCCACTTTGATCTTTACTATAAAAATGTCAAGCCTTCCAATCACTTTCGACTATTAAAAAGGGCACTAGGCCTTTCGATTTCCAATCGAATGAGCCCTTTCGGAAACGAAAACGCTTTCTATAAACACCTTATATGCCCCCAGGGCATAAATTATAATCCTTACCCTAAGGTCTGTTAGGGTGGTTGTCATCCTCTAAGACCGAATTTCCAGAACTTTCAACTACGTTAAACAACATGGCTATCTCAAAATTTTGATTGGATGCGTTTGGGGATATGGTAGGCGTGAGAGGGGTTTTAGTCGCCTTCCAATCACTTTCGACTATTAAAAAGGGCAAAAGCCATTCCAATTTCCAATTGAATGAGCGCTTTTCGAAGTTTCTACGACAACTTCCTCGATACGAAGTGCCCTGCTCTAAAGGAAAAAATTAATAAATAATACATTGTGCCAACATCGTTCTTACATGCCCCCAGGGCATAACTTAAAACCCTTGCCCTGAGGAATGTGGGGGAGTGTCCTCCTCAAAAACATATTTTCTATTTGGAAATCAACTATGCTGAACAAAATGGCTATCTCAAAATTTTGATTGGATGTGTTTGGGGGAATGATGGGCGTGGGAGGGGGGGGGGCTAGCTGCCCTCCAATCATTTTCGACTATTACAAAGGGCACTAGACCTTTAAAATTCTAATTGAATGAGCCTTTTTTGAAGTTTCTACGATAACGCCTTCTATAAAAACCTTACATAACCCCAGGGCATAACTTAAAACCCTTGCCCTGAGGGTTGTGGGGAAGTGTCCTCCTCAAAAACATATTTTCTACGTAGAAATCAACTACGCTGAACAAAATTGCTATCTCAAAATTTTGATTGGATGTGTTTGGGGGATTGATGGGCGTGGGATGGGGGCTAGTTGCCCTCCAATCACTTTCGATTATTAAAAAGGGTACTAGCCCTTCGAATTTCCAATCGAATGAGCCTGTTTTGAAGTCTCTACGAAAACGCCTCCTATAAAAACCTTATATGCCCCCTGGGCATAAATTAAAACCCTTGCCCTGAGGGTTGTGGGGGAGTGTCCTCCTTAAAAACATATTTTCTATCTGGAACTAAACTATGCTGAACAAAATGACTTTCTCAAAATTTTGATTGGATGTGTTTGGGGAAATGGTGGGCGTGAGAGGGTTGTTAGTCACCTTTCAATCACTTTCCACAATTAAAAAGGGCACAAGCCATTCCAATTTCCAATGTAATGAGCGCCTTTCGAAGTTTCTACGACAACTTCTTCGATACGAAGTGCCCTGCTCTAAAGGAAAAAATTAATAAATAATACATTGTGCCAACATCGTTCTTACATGCCCCCAGGGCATACTTAAAACCCTTACCCTGAGGAATGTGGGGGAGTGTCCTCCTCAAAAACATATTTTCTATTTGGAAATCAACTACGCTGAACAAAATGGTTATCTCAAAATTTTGATTGGATGTGTTTTGGGGAATGATGGGCGTGGGGGGGGGGCACTAGCCACTCCAATTTCCAATCGAATGAACCCTTTTCGAAGTTTCTACGACAACTCCTTCGATACGAAGTGCCCGGCTGAAGAAAAAAAAGACATTGTGCCCACATCTTTCTTTACTTAGGCAGCTAGCGCGCTGCCTATGATTAGAACTATTTCCCCTAAATTGAGGGACCATTTGTGGAGATAAGGGTGAACGACATCACCAAGACGTAAAGCAAATGAGGGATAACTAACAAGAAATGTCAGATGCTTATTGGATGGCAGTTTACTGTTTGAGTTTGAAAAGAGAACATTACAGTAAACTACACTATAGAAAATCACTATCGCTATCAAGAAAGGTGGGATGCTCATATAATCTGAGATTGATTTGTCAGTTTCAAGAGAAGGTTCTAACAAAACAAATTTAAGAGTATAACACAAAAAAGCTCTGAAAGATTCAAATAGATGTTCTAAGATAACATTTTAAGGTTTATTTGTGAATGGGCATTTAATTGAGTTTCTACAAGGATTCCTATGGTTTTCTTTCCTGCTCTTCTTAACTCTTAAACGTGTAAAATGGCCTCTTCAATGAATCTTTGACTTTTTTGTTCTATCATATGAAATACGAGAAACAAATAATATTTTAAAATATATACATAGCTTCATACTTTTTTTTGAAAATTGACTCACTGGGATTTTCTGACCAGAAAAAATTAACTTCATAGGAGAACAGTTTGAGAAAACTCCCCAAGCCTTAATTTTTGGAAAAAAAAGATTCGCGTGAGTGACGTCATAGCCTACTTATATACATTGGCATTGCAATGACGTCATTTGCCAACATAAAGGGCTGCATTCATATTAAACCAATGAATGACTCATATGCAGACTTCATTCATAGCGTAAAACCGACCGTCTTCTAGGGAGATATATCAGTCTGTTTTTGAAAGTAAGCAGTATGAAAAATTAGGCCTAGACAAACGCCCAAAAACAAAATTTATAATTGTCACAAATAATGATTCGTTGGAACCATCTGAACTATCAAACTTGGTAAGTCTAAGAGAACAAGTCGAACAACTTAAATTCACAACGGGTGAAATTCAACAACCTGGACCATCAAATGAGAAAAGACCAATATGGGTAGTCAAAGCAAAGGGCATTGACTAATTCTCTGAAGTCATCAAAATGCTAAATGAAGAAGAAAGAAAAATGTGGTCGGACCATAAGCGAAAGAGAGAATCAGAACGAACTAACAACGAAAGTTAAAAAAAATGTACGGCTAGAAGGCAAAAAAACAAAAGACCCAAACAACGTAAATTCACGTTGGGTGAAAATGAACAAACTGGACCATGAAGTGAGACAAAAATAGGAAGAACGAAATATCGCATTTCAAAATGATAGCGATGATGATTGGATTTGAAATTTTGGATGGGAAACATGGATGGGGTCATGAATGCTTATTATGCCTTTGTTAAAAAACAAAGATTCGGCAATATGTATTTCATAGTGGCAAAAGTTAAGCCGAGACAAAAGTTAAAGATCCAATCCAAGAAAAAGCATTAAAACTTGATACTTGATCAGCCTCTGTTACAAAAAAAAAGGTTTTGCATCACGTTTTTACAATGACAAAAGGCAAACTGAGGGAAAAAGTTCCAATTAAGAAACAAAACATAAATGAAGACTTGACAAGGGATGTAATTTTATTGGCAAGTCTGAAGTGGAAGCTGGTAAAACCACAACCAGCACCAAAAGAAAGCGGGCCAACACTAACCAAAACACTAAGAAAACAAAGTCGCAATTTAAGACCCATTTGCTTAAACAGAGTACGAACAACATGACATGATTTAACTGACAATGATTGAAAATAATACGTCATTTGAACAACGAGGAGAAATTTTTGTCCCTCGGCCCGGATTTTCAAATGAGACAGATGCATGGAAAAAAAGTTTAAAAGATTGCTCAATGAAAATAAAGCACAAATATATGTCGTAAGAAAGAAAGCGAAAGTGAGAATCTCAATAACTAAAGCAAAATGCACAAAAAAAAACGAGAGCAAGAATCAAATTGAATTATAAAAGAAAATAATGAACAGCAATTTGTGGTTAGAAACTGGAGAAGACGTTTATTGGTATCTATGACGTCTTAAAAAATTATGTAAAACGATGAATCTAACCAAACTGCTAAATCTAAAGCATGAATCTGAACTGCTAAAGCAAAAGGCCTGGAAAAAATCTCAGAAAATGATGAACAAAAATTAAAAAAAAAATCCGCGGTTGGAAGACAAGTGACTGCGATGGTCACATCGAATAGTAAACGACGTCGGTGCTTGGAAAAAAAGTAACAGTGTAAATCACAACTAATCCCAGGAGAATACAAATCATATAAAATGTGTGACTCTCTAAGGGATTAACAGGAAGAAGGAATTATACCGTCACCCAAATGTCTCAATTCAATTGAAATGGTTAATTTGACACTTCATGAATTAAAACTAAAGAATATCGCGATGATTATGCCTAATTCGTTTAGAGGCTTAATCTTGGAAAAAAAATCCTGTTAGTAGCATCATATTTATGTGCACATTTCAAGAGCATAAATTACGTCATTTCTAGCCAAGGAGTGGTTGAATTGCTTTTAGTATCAATCAGACATGCAAAACAGGAAGAAAGAATTGTATTACCAATATTTCTTAATTCAATGGAAATTACTAATTTGACACTTCATGACTTAAAACTAAAGAACAACGGGACAATTATGACTAATTCGTTTAGAGCCTTAATTTTGGAAAAAATTCACATTAGTAGAGTCATATTTAAGAGCACATTTCAAGATCATAACTTACATCATTTCCGCCCCAGGAGTGGTCGTATTGCTTTTAATATCAATCTCGCATGCAAAATTACACAAGATGACAAACAGCTTTGTAAAAAAATTAAATTTGATTAAGGAACGTATTTTTTAGGAACTTATCCCCCAACCAAAAAAAAAAAAGAAAAGTGTTAACGATATTTTTTTCCAATATCCGATAATGTCACTAACCCTCATATCAGCCCAATATATTGGCCAGGCCCTAGTTGCAATACACTTTACCCTTTCCCAGCATTTTAAAAACGATTCTCTAAAGTATATATATTTGGTAATTTTTTTCTTATTTATGTTTCGTTTACACATTGCGGAAATTCATGCGGATTTAGCAATCCGTGCGGAAATTCTGTCCGTTTTTGTGCTAGAAAAAATCTCTAGCTTTCCGCAACGTTTTGGTCAAATCAGGACGGAATCTTGGCAAGATTTTTAAATGAATGGAATCATGAGTATGGATTATCAAAAACTACACGATCTTATAACTTTGGTTCAAGGCTACACCCAGCTTATATGATCCTTCGCACCCAGGCTATAAGAAAACAAGAAAAACGGTGTCATTTGGCTCTCTATTGTTCTACAGCTTTCAGAATAGGGTAAGAACATAGGTCATGCTGTTGCAATAATTTGAAATCTTTGCCTTAAAACGCAGCGTTATTTTAGCCATAGTTCAAACAGATACGAGCAGATTTCCGCATGGATTTCCGCAATGTGTAAACGAACCATTAACCAGGCACACTTAAGGGAACATTATAAAATAAACACTTCTTATTTACATCATTCCTAGAAGTAATTCCCTATAATTTACAGTCACAACCTACATAATAGTTAAATATATACCCGAAATCGGATATTTTCCATTAAAGAGAGGTTAATCCCATTTTATAGTAGATTAGTGACGTTCTTTTAGGATTGATAAGCTTTCATTGTTTTATAGCTGCTACTTCTGAGGGGAAAAACTATTAAAACAAATCCATCGTTTTCTGAACTGTCTATATGTGAGTCTTTTCTTTAAATTAGTTGGTACCCCTCTTAGCCCAAATATTCCAACAGTTGTACTTAATAAATTAGGGAGGGGCATATTGGGATAAATACAACCTGAATGCCCCTGAATTTAATACCTGACTAGAACTTTGTTCTTTATTTTTAAAGTCCAACAGAACTTGATATGTTCATGATATGATATGATATATAGTATTTTGTTTGAAAAAAAACTTTTTTAGTAAATTAATATTCAATAGTAAAGATTTCTGGTAGGCAGATCAGTTCATAACTGCTAATTTTCTACTTCTTTCAAATTCAACATGAAATCCAAATAATAGACATATTTATATATTAATTGATAAATAGATATATACCAATATTTGCCAAACCACTTCCAAGTGAAAATTTGAAAATGTCCATGTCAGACAACAAAATGGGTTTAGCAAGCACCTGCATGTTTAAATGAGACAAAACAAATTCCATCTTAATATTAAGTCCCCTTGCCCTATTTTTTTTCCAATGAAATATTAACTGATATATTTCATTTTACAAGAATTAAATCCTTGATATGTACCTTCATTTTCAGAACATAAGGGTCCTGATTCCAGGGCGTCATATTCAAATTTACATGGTCCTGAAACACTGGGTAAAGTAAGCAAAGGATCATCTTCATGTTTTACAGACAAAAAATCGTTTGGAGTGTGAAAGGGCGTATCACTGTCACCTGGCAAAGTATCATCAGCTTCTGAAACAAAATTTTAATTAGGACATAGAAAACATGAACAATAAAGCTTACTAAACAAATCCATCTGCTTTTTCTTTTAGTTATGTTAAAAATAAAAATATACGTCTATATTGAAGTTACATATACATTGAACATATAGAAATAAATAAAATCAGATATATATGCAGGTGTTTTCACCAATCGTTTTTTAAATCTGCTTTTTATAAAGACAAAGAAAAAAATGAAACATTCAGCAAAATTCATGGAAATCTATGAAAATAGAAGGTCCTAGATAAGGGTAAACTAATGATAATATATTGAATAAGAAAAAATTAAATACTTGAATAATATTTTTTTTTTTGTCACAGAAACAAAGTAAGTTTAACACAATTAAAAGTAGCCAAAATACTTATCAATTGAAGTTTTCTTCATACAGTGGATTAGTTGCGAAAACGTAAAAACGAAATGTAGGCTCTTGAAGTTAAGCACCTGAATTCAACTAACTTTAGACCTCTTTTACATGTCTTATAACTTGATATCCCCATCCAAATTCAACATTAGTTATGTTATAAATTCAAAAAATCTTGCTGCTCCATAATTGCCCCCTCTTTGGTGGTAATATTTCCTTTATCATACCTACACACAAGAAAGAGCAAGAGAAAATTCTTATTCCAGATGATTAGTTGTCTTTCCCAACTTAAAAATTATGGCTAAAAAATTGAGTCTATATATATATTTTGTGTCAAAAACAGCTGCTTTTATCCTCTCCCAAATCATAATGGTTAGATCCAAGAGCATACACAGTTAATGGACCGCTTAATGAGTAAGAGATTAATACAAAACCGCTTAAGAGATTATACAATAATTTATCTATAATGTCTGCTGAGTTAAATGCCATAATCATGGCATTAGGACACCTTAAGGAAAACCAACCTTTGATTGCAAATTCAAATAATATTATCATATATTCCGACTCTCTATCAAGCCTTGAGTTGCTGGCCTCAGCTCCTCAATATAAGTTGGACATTGACACTTATCATCGTCTCAGTATTATTGATAATCTTGCTTCAAGTGGCATAAAAACTTACTTTCAGTACATTCCTAGCCACTCTGGCATAAGTGGTAATCATCAGGTTGATGAAATAGCAAAAAATGCTATAAATATTGACCAGCCAAGTGGGAGACCAATCCCAATTAGAGATATTTACCGATGGAGGCTATCAGATATTAATTTTAATAAGATTAATCCTATCCTTTCCCCCTTTCCCAATAAGTATCTTTCTAAAATTTATCATAGAATTCGTTCTGGAACAAATGGACTAAATTTCTATGCATTCTCATATAAGTTTTCTAATTCAAGTGGTTCAATTCCCCTGTCCCCTCTTTGCAGGCATTGTAATATGAATAATGAAACAATTGACCATTGCCTATTTGAATGTAATATGCTGACGTCTGCACAACATACCCTGCTTTGTAAACTGTTAAAATTCTTCAAACACCACAAAATCTCACTATCAGCCAAGAGCCTAGCCAACTATACCTGCACACAGAGCACAGAAATCGATATCTATCATCTTATATTTGATCTTCTTGAGTCAAAAGATCTACTGATAGATATCTGAGAATATCTAATAAATAAGAGACAACCAAGACAGTAGCTCTGTAGCCCACAGAGTGAAGCAAAAAGAAGAGGGCTAAATAGTACCAACTGAATAGCCCGCCTGCTGTGAATTAGAAGAGGAAGAGTAAGAAGGGCAAAAAGTGAAAAATCATTATTTAGAGCAACAGCTTTTCTTTTATTCTGTAACAGAGAATTTAACAATATCACTTACCTATTTTAATAAAAGAACCCTCAGATGTTGTGACAAGCTCAGCAGTATCCAAAATTTGAGGCAAGTCCATAGACCTTGGAACAAAGTCAATGGAAATTATGAGAAGTATAATACTATCATCAACACTTGATTATGGCACTTAGATTTTAGTCAGTAGATTAGAGGCAAAATTCCCTGAAAATACCAAGGCTATAACGACTTTTAAAAACTGCAAAACCAATTTTGTATCTTAGTACAGTTGAAAGCACAGGTTATGCTCCTTCAGCAGTCAAAGAAATAGAAATGTGATTAGTTTTTTTTTCTTTTTTAAGAAGAGGGTGCTAAAATTCAAAAACTGTATTTCTGATGAACAATATTAGTCTAAATTTCTTTTGAAATATTAATCAAGTATTTACTTTTAACAAAGTAGAACAATCTTCCTGAGATTATTATTATTTTTATTAGGCAAATTGTTTTCAAGATATTTTCAGAATTTTATAGCATTTCCTTTGGAAGAGGTTGTATCAGCATTGCAACTTGACTCTGCAGAAGGAAACCCTACAATATACTGAAAAGTACTTTAAATTGTTTGATATCAAATAAAAACTTTAAGATGCACCAATAAACTTTAACCTTTCCCTGCATTCTAAACTAGATACCCCAATTTTTTTTATATTGGGTGAATTTTTTACATTCAACTTGGTACTGTCAAGGAAACTGTATAAAATTAATAAAACTACTTTAAAAAAATCTAAAAACTCTAACTTGTATCATTCTAAAAATTACTTCACTTTGCTCCAACCCCTCCTAATGGTCAAATATACAGCCCAAATCATATATTCTTAATGAGATTTCCTGTTGCATGGTCTTGTTAATGTTATTAGCTTGCTCTTATGTTAATTTGAAGAAGAAATTACACATTAGAATTCATGGAGATTCTATAATATGAGATAGAATATTTTACCATTACAGGTGGGGGTTAGGGAAGGGGGGTTCTTTTATGAATGACTATCCATTTTAGAATTTGTATAATTAGTTTCCAAAATTTTATAGTGTTCCCTTCTGAGTTGAAAATCACTAAAACAAGAACTCTTAACTCTAATCTAAATTTTCTACATGTATTCTTTTCTTCAAATTAATTTTAAGGCAAAAAAAACAATGTTAACAGTATCAAGCAATAGAAAAACTCATGGAGAATATGTAATTTCAGCTATATGTTTGACCATTACTAGAAGGGGTAGTATTTAGAAGTGTTTTTAGGAAGTATTTTAGAAGTTTTTAGTTCTAAAATTTCCAGAATTTTATGGTACTTTCTTTTGAGGGGGGAAAAAGCTAAAACACATTTCAATTCTTTCTTCAAATTGAAATAAATGCAAAGGCAAAAGCAGTAAAGCAGCAATTCCCAGGGTGAGGAAATTGCACACATATATACATTCAAGATATATCTGACAATATAGGAAACATAAAGGTTATTGATACACCTTAAGAAAGAATGTGAGTAAATATTTTAGAATGTTTTTAAGAAGGATTTGCAATTTATTCTGGGTACTTGGGTACATAATAGCACACAATCAAGAAAAAAACAGTTTTACCTGTCTGTATTAAGAGACAATTAGCTTACACTCAGTGGAAAACAAGTGATGGGTGAAATAATACATTAGACTTATATAATTTGGGCTAAATATTTGCAAATTAGGGGAGGGGGTATTGGTGGGGATAAAGTATTTGAACAACATAAAGTTAGAAAACAATTCTTCCTTCATAATATGCAGAAAAATTGTAGCTAATACATTTTGCATGCAGACCCACTATACTTTACCCCTATTCCCCTAATGTGCAAATATATAGCCCAAATTTGTTTCAAAAGTAATATACTTTCATGATATTTTGATATATTTCATTAGGATTAACCTAACTTCTCTTCTTGAGTTTCTACCATTATGTACACAAGTACCTTATTCTGTTTCTTTTAGCAAGTGGGAATGACACCAAAGAGGTAAAGCACAGCAACCTTACAAATCATACATGGTTTCATTCCTTTCCTGTATTTTATCAAATTGACTCAACTATATTTCATGATATTGAAAAGTCTCTCATTTATAATTTTATCAATATATGAAAGATTCCAAAGTTAACATGGGGACAATATGAACAAACAAAAAACTCCTTTTCCTATGCTCTTTCTAATTATAATAATCAATTGACTTTTAAATGCCCCCCCCCCTTCATGGTTCCATAGAGCCTGAGGAATATCTGAAATACTCAAATAAAACATTGAAACATTAAAGATAATACTTTATAATAACCAGGATGTTTTAACAGATAAGATCATCATGTTTTGTTCCATCATTATCCAGTTTTCAATATTATATTTTGGCAAAGTATGCACTCCATAGCCTACAGAGATAAATTACAATCAGAGAAGATAACCAATTTAATGTAGGAGGTAGAAGTTGACTGTAGTGAAAAAGACCAAAAATAACCTACTTACATTTATCATTACTATGTGCTTCATGTTAGTTTACCCACTAATCCCTACTAATGCACAAGTATATTGCCAAACCAAAATTATATACTTCTTATATCTCTTGCACTACATCACTTGTGTTTTTGCAACCCAATACCCAAAAACTGAATCAACATTGACAAATTAAGGAAACAGAAAATGTATTGGAAATATGCAGGCTAAATTGGCCTATGTGTTGTGAATTTATGATTCTGTTCAAATTTAAAATATTTTAAAGTATTTTCAGGTTTTGAAAGTTATTTTCAGATTTCTGGGTTGATTCTTTCTGAAAAGCCATAATTATGCATTGAAATTACTATTTACAATTAATCCACCCCCCCCCCCTAATTGCCAAATTTAACCTTGAACTAGGCTATGTAAAAACAACACCAACAAATGGATGACAATCTTACTTTATAAATAAAGCAAATATAAGTGAATCACATTTCCTTGTTTTCTCCCATTTTTATTTGTTTAGAATCAGTTTTAGTCAATAATTATGTTACTTTATTTAAATAGCCTAAGGCAAAATGAAGCCATTAGGTAGGGTGCAGGGGATGACATATCCAAAACAAAAAAAAACTTAAAAATTAAAAGGAAATTGGAAATACAAAATTGTATCTCTGTTTGTTCTATCTTGTCACCTTCTTAAAAGAAGTTATTCTAGACCTTTACCTATTTGGTCGAATTACAAAGGAAAGGAGCACAAGTGCAAAGGAAACAAAATATCATATGGAATCCAAATATATTATATGGAGTTTTGAATATGATGTGTAATGAAGATCAATTACTCTTTTGTAGTCAGTGTTTCTTTCCAGTATGTAAGTTGACCAATCCTTATGCAAGACTATTCAGAGCTATTGATTATGCCTATAAAAAAACTATAAAATCATAACACTTGAATTGCCTGTTAAAAAAAAAAAAATCTAAATCTTACTTGAGCAAGTTTCAAACTTAAAGTTAAGTTAACTTTAACCTAAAATGTTATCTCTGTAAATCTTGTAACCATGCCATCTATTTTTATTGTTGTGTTATTAATGTTTGTCTATTATAGAGACCAGACTTTGTCAAGTTGCTTTAATTTTAGTTCTGCCCAATAATTGTTCCCCTCAATTGTTCAGTCTAAATATTTAAAGAGCACTAGTAAGTATCAATTTATACCAACATCTACCTAAAGAGCACTAGTAAGTATCAATTTATACCAAATTTCAGGACATCTACCTAATTTCATCTCCAAAAAAAAAAAGAAAAGACTAATTTAAGAAAAAATTGGACCCTTTGAAATTGTTTAAACAGTTTTTTCTTGCCGTGATACATCAGTAAAGAGCTAGAGTCAGTAGAGAGTAAAAAGCTCAGTAAAAAACATGTAGGAACAGGATCCTGCTTGGTGTAGGATCAGGCAATTCCATCACATCAAGCATCCCAAAAAAGCTTCTGAATTAGGGTCTCCTGTGATAGAGATCTCCCAAAAAGAACCTCAAAAGATATAGGTGGTTTCATCAATGATGTATAAAAAACTATATTATTAAATAATAATAGTCTAATATTTATATTTGATTTCCCAGAATGCCCCCAACATAATCAGACAATACGAAAAAGTTTAAATGAATTTATCCAAAGCCTATAACTGAAGAAGAAGAAAAAAGATTTTCTATTGTTCTAGGCCTGGGAGTGTAATCATCCAGTATTTAGGGTATTTACTATGGTGCACTTATTGTTACTAATAATTGGTTCACATCTTCAATTCTTTTGAGGTTCTTCAGGTTTCTAAAATGTGTATATATTACTGAATTGCTAATATTCCATAAATGATTTAAATTTTTAAACCAACCTACAACTCCTCAAAGATGCCGAGGATAATATAGCCTACTTTATGGACTCTATGTTTCAAAATTGTAGATATTTTTTAAGGGTATGTTTAAAAGAGATGCAAAGCAAAACCTGCCTTGTTTGCCTCTTTTTTAAATTCTTGATCAGCATGCCTAAGACTCTAGGCAGGCATGCCTTCCCAAAAACTAACTTGACAAGTATGTGTCCAATAAGAGTCATTCATACTCCTGCCATTTACCCATGCCCCAGCCATTTAAACATTTGCCTCTCAATTACTTGGACTATCTGTCTTGGCTTTTCTCTGTCTAAAATTACCCAGCCCAGTCTTGATGCAACCTATTGTGCAAAATACTTGAAAACTTCAATTCCTCAAGCTAATAGCCTTAAGCTAACCCCTAATACTGACCAACTAACACAAAGGATATACTCTTCAATTGATGATGCCTAATTGTTCAAAGCTGTCTTTAACTGCCTAAATATAGGTGGTTTCATCAATTATATATAAATTCTATTATTAAATAATAATAGTCTAATATTTATATTGATTTCCCAGGATGCCCCTGACATAATCAGATAATACAAAAAGGTTTAAATGAATTTATGCAAAGCCTATAACTGAAGAAGAAGAAAAAAGATTTTCTATTGTTCTAGGCCTGGGAGTGTAATCATCCAGTATTTAGGGTATTTACTATGGTGCACTTATTGTTACTAATAATTGGTTCACATCTTCAATTCTTTTGAGGCTCTTCAGGTTTCTAAAATTTGTATATATTACTGAATTGCTAATATTCCATAAATGATTTAAATTTTTAAACCAACCTACAACTCCTCAAAGATGCCAAGGATAATAGGCCTATAGCCTACTCTGTGGACTCTATGTTTCAAAATTGTAGATATTTTTTAAGGGTAAGTTTGAAAGAGATGCAAAGCAAAACCATAGGCTAGGGTAAAAAATCATGTATCCAATTGAGTAAAATTGTTTAAGACTAAAACCCTCATATTTTGTTACCAAAGAGATATTGAGAAGAATTGTATATATCAAAGAAAAGCTAATAGGCCTGATCCAAGTTATACATTAATATGGTTTTTATAACAATCATTTAAGATCAAACACTTCAAATTATTAGTTTATTGACTTACATAAAAGAACCTCTTTTTGGAAATACCAATTATCCTATTTTGATGTATATCTTCTTCTTTCTTGTTAAATAGAAGAAGAAGATGTATATAGCCTATCCTTTTAGCGTTTCTTTTTCTTGTTCAATTATAGGCTTCGGATGAATCCATTTAACCTTTTTCGTATTGTCTGATTATGTCAGGGGTGTCCTGGGAAATCAAATATAGAAATTAGACTATTATTATTCAATAATAGACTTTATACATCATTGATGAAACCACCTATATTTAGGCAGTTAAAGACAGCTTTGAACAATTCAGCATCATCAGTTGAAGAGTGTCTCCCTTGTGTTAGTTGGTCAATATTAGGGGTTAGCTTGAGGCGCTTGAATATAGCAGATAAAGTTAGTCATTCTTTTTTATGGTTGAGAGTTGCCACAGGGCAACCAAAAAGAACATGGTTGATGGTCTCATCATAGGTTTGACATAGGCGGCAAAGAGGGCTCATTACAGTTGGAATGGTTGTGTTTTGATAGTGATAAGTTTGGCTGTTAAGGCCAGTAGCATTTGATCGTATTCTGTGGTACATCTTTGAGTCTTTCCGGGATGTAAATGGAGAAAGGTTTGGTGGACATTGGTTTGCTAGATAAATTTTTAGGCGCCAATGGTTTACATCTCTTACTGGGATAGGTCTTCCAGAAATTATTTCAAGCTGAAGGGCAGATTTAGCTATTTCATCTGCCTTGTGGTTCCCTTTTATACCCATGTGACTTGGGATGTACTGGAATTTTGTGGATATACCTTATTTAAGTAGTTGGTTCAATAGTACAAGAGTGGTGGAGGTATCATTGTCTGGGTAGTCTGAATGTTCTGGTGATATTGAGGCAAGGGCTGATTTTGAGTCTGAATAAATTATAAGAGGGGTGTTTCTTGGGGGGTTTGGCATCTTTATAATGGTTTCCAATGCAATGTTGATGGCAGCTATTTCAGCTGTCATGATATTCACATCATTTTGGAGCCTTTCTGCAGCTGCTAGACCTAAAGATGGGAAGTGGACTCCAGAAGCAGTCCTGGAATCTATTTTTGAGCCATCCACAGAAATTGGGAGGTGGTGGATGTATCTCTGACTCAAATTCATGGAATAATGATTTTACATAGGCAAGGGAAAGGTCTGTTTTAATAGCTGGCACAAACAAAAGGTTCACTTCTGGGTAGTGGTTAGCCCAGGAAGGTATCCGGGGGTATATTTGAAATAAAGAAGATGAAGGTATGGGGTAGGTCATTTGGGTGGTTGCAAATTCCCGTGCAAGGCCCCTAAAAGCTCCAGGGTTTCTTAGCCAGTCATGTAATCTATGGGAACTGTTACCTTCAATTTTTGTAAAGTAGCGGGCAAGTAGGATGTCTCTACGCATGGCATTAGAGGTGAGACCACTTTCACTGAGGAAGAAGTTGGTTTTGGTGTGATTCCTGAGGCCAAGTATAGCACGGATCATAGTATTCTGGACAGTCTCCAGACTGTATAGTAGGGTATTTGAGCATAGAAATTTATTAGAGTTTTTTCATGGCAACCCCAAGGCGTATTGAGTAGCCTTTGTAAGATACGCATTTTTCTGAGGCATTTTATTCTCACATTTTCAATGTGGAGCCTGAAGGTTAGTTTTTGGTCTAGAGTGAGGCCAAGATATTTGATGTTTTGTTGCTCTTGGACGACAACACCATTTAGGGTTAGTAGGGTAGATTGGGGATTTCTCTTGTTATGAAACTGTACTATAGCTGATTTTGATGGGGCGGTGGGTAGGCATGAATTGTTGAAGAAACATTCAAAGGCATAAAGCAACTTTTGTAACTTGGATTGGGCTAGTTCAAAATCGTTTGAGGTAGACCACAGGACTATATCTTCTGCAAACTGAATATTTGTTTGGGGTAGGTTCAGATCCCATAAATATAGTGAAAACAGGAGACAGCTGAGGACAGCACCTTGGGGAAGGCCTTTGGAGACAGACTTTTTAGAAGTGATGTAGGAATTTACTTGGAGAACAAAAGAGCGTTCAGATAGGTAACTTTTAAAGAAATTCACTACAGGTATTGGAAAACCCATTTTTGATAATTTTTGCAGTAGGAGTGGATGTTGGATATTATCATATGCGTTTTGGAAGTCCAAGAAGGCTGCAACTAGGATTTGGTTGTCTTTCAGACACTCAGATATGGCGTTGGTTAGGCGAACAAATGCATCAATGGAAGAATGATATTTCCTAAATGCTGTTTGGGTATGTGGGATGAGGTGGTTAGACTCAGCAAACCAATACAATCGGGAGTGGATTATCTTCTCATATAATTTTCCCAGGACTGGGGTAATCATAATGGGTCTGAAGGAGTTGGGGTCCTCTTTGGGTTTATTTTGTTTTAATATAGGGATAATGAGTGATGTTTTCCACGCAGATGGGAAGAAGGAATTGCTCCAGGCATTGTTGAAGAGATAAGAGTACTTTTTTAAACTCTATTGGAAGGTGTTGGAGCAAAGATGGATGGATCTGGTCATGGCTGCAAGATGTTTTGGATTTGATTGAATTGATTGCTTTATTCAGCTCAATCATTGTAAAATCTTGGAGTAGATACTGGGACCCAGGCAAGTCAAAATGGGGTGTTAGGCTGATCTGAGGTGGATTATGAGGGGTGTTTTTGAATTTCTTCTAAAAAAAATATGCTAAAAATTTAGCTTTTTCTTCGTTGGTTTCCAGCTGCTGACCATTTAGAGTTAGCTGGTAATGGAAGGGGTTCTGTGTGGAGAATTTGCCACACATCTTGTCTAGGAATTTATGAATCTTTGACTCTTGCGTTTTGTGGGACACTGATAAGAGAAAGTTTTTGCAAGCCTATTCTTTTGCAAGTTTGATTGTTCTCTTAAGTTTTGCCTCTGCTTGTAGCTTTGCAATATATTTTCCAGTGGATGGATTTCTCTTGAAGGATCTGATGGCATTCCTTTTATTGTGCCAAGCCTCTTGGCAAGAGGATGTCCACCATGGCTTAGGGGGTTTGTTATTCTTCAGTGTTTTAGGGCATTGGGACTGGGGTATGGTAAGTTTTGCAGCATCAAGAAGTAGTGATGTGAGATTTTTGGAGAGTTGGTTTGGGTCAATGGAGAGTGAAGAGTAGTCATGGTTTGAGAGAATGTGGGAGAAGTTTGGCCAGTCTGCTTTTTGCCACACATAGTGGGAAATGAAATTGTCAATGATGGCTGGGTCACCAATTTTTGTGCATATGGCAAAATGGTCACTTAGGAGGTTGTCTATTCTGTTGACAGTAGTTTTATTTATTAAACTTGATGAAACTAATTGAAGATCAATAGTTGAATAACTCCCACTTCTTTTGCTGAATTAGGTATTTAGGTGTCTAGGAGTCGCTAGTACTATATTGGTAAAATTGGTGAGGAATTCCTCTATGTATTTTCCAGCATTATTTTGAGGTGAATAGCCCCAGATAGAACTATGGGCATTGAAGTCCCCAACAACCACTAGATTTGAATTTGAGAAATTATTAGAAATAAAATTGAAAAAATCATGTCCATTGTTATTGCCATTTGGATTATATAAATTAATAACAGTGACCTCCATGTTTGCCAGCCACAACTTTACACCAATTGCATCAATGTCATGACTGAAATCAGGGAGGCTTATACCACAGAATTTGAGGTGAGATCGTACAAGGATGGCAACTCCACCACCAATTCTATTGGAAGATCTGTCTTTTCTTAGGACATCATAACCAGGAATTTTTAGATTAACTGCTGAGTTTAAATGGGTTTCTTGGAGCCATAGTATGTCTATGTTGTGTGAAAAAGTATACTTAAGAAGGTCAGTAATTTTATAATCATTTAATGATCTCACATTCCATTGCAAAATTGAGGAGGATAGAGGTAACTGAGGGTTAGCCATTGATAGATAGATTTAGTTTATTGAGTATAGTGCTGAAATTTGTGTTGGCTGTGTCCTTAAGATTTTTTGGGAAGTAGGTATTAGCCATCTCTTCTAGAATTGAGGATTTTTGATCTTCTGTGAGGGATGTTCTGAAGAGTGAGTTGAAGTTGAATATGTAGAGGCATATGTCCAGGGAATGTTTTTTGTGGTTGGGTCCTTGTAGCTGTTTGCTGTAGAGTTTTTTGATTAGGTTGTGTGTTTGGTTCAGAGAATTCAGGTGTATCTGCATTGTGCACCATGAGTTTAATTTTTGCAAACTGAAATGGGATGTTTTCTTTTTCAGACAACCTGAGAGCCATTGATCTTGCCTTGTATTTTGGGCATACAGATCTGTTGTCAGAAGAATGGGGACCTTTGCAATTAATGCATGATAATTTCTTGCTTGCACAGTTTGCTGTGTTTGGAGGATGGATGTTTTGGCATAGGTTGCACCTCTTCAGGTTTGTTTTGTGTGGCCCATTATCAGACATATTTCACACTGTATTGGCTTAGCCTTGTACTCTTTGTAGAGCTTTATCTGACCAAATAGGGATATAGGTTCACTGAAGTTCTCTAGGGTAGAGTCCAGGGTGAAAAGGTAGGATTTAGATGTGTATATGCCATCATTGTTGGGTTTTCCAAGTCTGGTGACTTTTGATACTGATATTTTTTGGCCTTTGCAGTTCATAAGGCCATCCTTTAAGTCAGTTTCAGGAATACCGTTAGGGATATTGTATATGACAATTTTTGTTTGGGCAGGGGGAGGGCGAATCCATTGCTTTGAATGGACCTTAATGCCTCCAAGGGAGTTTAGTGACAAAAGAGTTGTTTTTGCATTTTCAAAGCCTGCTTGAATATATATTAAGATTGAACCATCTCTGTTGATGTTGAGGTTGAAATTGATTTTCAGGATTTTGAAGAGCTCAAGTCTAATTGTTTGGATGTTTTTTATTTGGAACATGGTTTCAGGAGAGGTATGCAGAATGTGGATGAAGTGCTCTTCTTCCAAAAAAGATGGGGGTGTAGTAGAAACTGTCTTTAATGGGAAGAAACTGGTGTACCGTTTTCTCTTGGATCTTTTAGGAGTGACTGTTTTGAAGCCATCATCATGGTGATTTGAGTCCTCAGAGTGGACAGTGACCATGGTTTCATTGGAGTCTGAGTCCTCAGAAAGGTCACTTGGTAATGGGGAGATGGTGCCTAGCATTTGGTTATTGGTATCTCCCTTCTCAGGGGGTAATTTCATTGGGATCATGGTTGAGATAAATTCCCCACTTTATATAAATAAAAATAATCAAGAAAACTTCACTTGATAGTCCTGTTTTCA
>JAQQPU010003266.1:37832-60395 GCA_029168905.1 Artemia sp. Kazakhstan ARC1039 | reverse complement strand
AGATGGCAGCAGGGGTGAGGGGTGGGGTCAATAGGGTCACTTCTACTCTCACCCCATTTCTGTATCGTCTGGTCTTCCAGCACCCACTTAATTTCTTTGTCCAACTGTAATTGTTGACTAGTTGGTCAAAGGCCATCATTCCATGCGAAAGAAAAACCCGTCTTATCCAATACCTCTTTAACTTTAAAAGGCCAAGATCTTTTCCTATGTATCTGAAGTAACTCATCATATGCAGACTTCAGTAACCTATCACTGGGTAACTGTACAACCCTTAGCCAAAATTTTATCATTTGGACTGTCCTATAACTATTAAGAGACCAAAGCCCAAGGTCTCCTTTAAGAAACTGGGAATGGATCATTCTATGCAACCCGTACAATCTCTTAAAATAACCTAGCTGAACGCTTTCTAACTGGGCAGCGTTCTCATGTCCCTAGATCTCTGCCCCGTAATGGAGAATCGGCATAATCTTAGATAAAAAACCCTCTTATGCAAAGACAAATTCTTTATTCCACTAACATGTTTGTTTGCTATGATTGTTTCTTTAACTTCTCTTTGTTTAGGGTTTCATTTATTCTTTAATAGTAATTTCTGGTCGTTTCGAGTTTGAATTATTATAGGAAACTATTTCTGCTGATCACTTTAGACTCTTAAAAAGGACACTAGAACTTCCGAATTCAAATAAAATGAGCTCCTCCGAGGTTTATACGACCATTCCTTCCATATAAAGTGCTTCTGGGGAAAAATAAACAAATAAATAAATAACAAAACATTGAAGCCTTATGTCCTCCACTATAGGCAAGATTATGGAGTCGCCTATGATAATACCTAAGTTGAAATATAAAAGGCTTTTGAGCCACAATTTTGCCCATCCACTTAGCCCAGGCTCTGTAGGTAGGGTCAGTAACCTTCTGCTTGATATCAATATCATGAGGTCAAAAGGAAATGGGGTAATTGAAAAGGGCTTAATACAAACACCCATGCAAGGGGGAGCTTATGACCTAGCCCCTCTCCATTTTTAAGTTTTCTGAGTATCTTCGCCGTTCTTATTCAAATTAGAAAGCAGGTCTTTATTATCAACCAGTCTTTAGGTCTTTATTATTTAATGTGGAATTCTGTATTTATTGCCATGACGGATGTGTTTTTTTTTTCAGGGGTGATCGTACCGAACCAATGGTTGCGGAAGGTCGGCAGAGGCCCACTTCTACGGAAGTCAAAAGTTGTAGTGCGTTTTTAAGTTAGCAAAAAGACTGGAGGGCAACTATCCCCCCTCCCACAACCCTTTTCTTCTAAAAGACATCCGATCACAATTTTGCGATAGCCATTTAGTTCAGCATAGTTGAAAGGTCCAATAACTATGCGTTTAGGGATGACAAAACCCC
This sequence comes from Artemia sp. Kazakhstan ARC1039, assembly GCA_029168905.1. Taxonomy (NCBI): domain Eukaryota; kingdom Metazoa; phylum Arthropoda; class Branchiopoda; order Anostraca; family Artemiidae; genus Artemia; species Artemia sp. Kazakhstan ARC1039. Next base: position 59,015 of record JAQQPU010003266.1, on the reverse strand, counting down.
CAATGGGGCGGGCCATCGTTCAAAGCTTCCCTATTTACACCTACACGTACAACTCAAATTTCATTTTGACCTTTCCATCCGGGAACGAGTTATTTTTTGCTGGGGCTCAAATGAAGTTGGATCCTAACTATCTTAACCTTTCTTTTATTTTAGCCCTACAAAAGTGGGACAGAATATCGTTTTTCGTGTAGCTTATTGTTTGATATAGGCTACGGTGATTCAAAAGAATAGTTAAGACTCTCATTAGACAATTCCTCAGGAACAAATTTAGCAAATATTCCATAGCAGTGGCGTGGTTTCATCAAAATCCTAGGGGGGGGGAGGGGCAAAATTAGAGCCAATTTTCCCAAAACAAGAAAAGATGACAGTAAAAACTGAAAAATGAGCCATTTGGTATATTAATCAACCAATCAATCAATCAACCTTTTATTTTTAAATAAATGAACAAACGAAACAATTAACATGAACTTTTCGACTCAAAGCAATGCTTGTACGAGTCACACAGATACTGGTAAACAAATTTATATCACACTATGAAATGAAAAGAGAAGATCTTATAACATAAGAATTAGAAAGGAAAGAATTGAGACGAGGTGGAGTCAAAGAAGGAGAGCGAGAGGATAAGATACAAACGAAAAATTGAGACAGTAACTCATGCAGTATCCAATACTGTGTAAGAAAGGTATCGTTTTTGGAGTGTGCCAAATGATTTTATGGATTTAATAGATTCATTACTTGAGTTCCACACAGAAATACTTCTATAAACTGGAGAGTGTTGAGACCTTGTAAGCCTTCTTTTCGGTAGCATAAAATTGTACTTGTTGCAGTGGAGAGCTCTTCCTAGGTAAATTGTACTAAAAAGTTCGAAGTACCTGGAAAGACCTTGAGGAATTCTATTCGATATTGCCGAGTGTGCTAAACGCAGATTACTAACGTTGATTATCTCTGATATGTCTATTGTTCCAGTGTCTTTGTATAGGTCTGTTGAGGGGTATAGCCTGGGGAGGCAATATGTGGCCTTAACTGCACGGTTTTGTGATCTCTTTAATGATTTTAGATGAGATTTGAATGTATTGCCCCAGACAGAACAGCAGTAATTCAAGTAGGGGAAGACAAAAGCATTATAAAGCTTTTTCATCATGCCAGCACTTAGAAGCAGGCTAGCTCTATGTAATGTTTGAACGAAAGAGAGGAATCTACAAATAAGCCAAGGAACTTTGTGACTCTGGTCTGAGGAATGGGATTTCCATTGATTGACAGTGCGACATTGTGAGACAATGAGGAGTTTGAAGGAGTAGAAGTGAACACTATGATGCAGCTTTTTGTAGCATTTACCTGCATTTTGTTACGAAAACACCAGTCAGATATTTCGTCAAGTGTTTTTTGGGCCTTTTTTGCAGCAGACTTGGATGATTCAGCAGCTATGAAGAAATTTGAGTCATCAGAGAATAGTACTGAGTGTGCATTTGTAGTAAGACATGTTGTCAGGTCATTGATATACAAAATAAACAAGAGCGGTCCAAGTACCGACCCCTGAGGTACGCCTGATTTTACCGGTAATTCTGGCGACACACTAACCTCCACAATTACACACTACTTACGATCAGTCAGGTACGATGAAAACCACTCGTGAGCAACACTATATATTCCAAATGAATGAAATTTTGTGAGGAGTATTGAATGGCATACCGTGTCGAAAGCTTTAGTGAAATCCAGAAAAATCCCTAGTACCTTTTCTCCAGCATCCTGGCTATTTAATATGTATTCAACTGAATCAACTAAGGCATGCGAAGTTGAATGATAAAGCCGAAACCCGTATTGACGGGGAGAGAGTAGCTGCTTAACATCGAGGAATCTATATACTCTGTTATAAGCCACTCGCTCGAGGACTTTTGATATAACCAGTAGAATTGATATGGGTCGATAATTAGAGATAAGACTCCTGTCTCCTTTTTTGTAGAGGGGAAGGACTTGGGCAGTTTTGAACACATTAGGATAAACTCCGGTTGCTAGTGAAAGGTTGACCAAGTGTGTAAGTGGAGCTACAAGACCTGCAGAGGCCTTCTTCAAGATATAGTTGCACAGCCCAAAGGTGTCTTGGGTTTTGCCATTAGGCAGCTTACTGATAATCACTAGTAATTCCTCTTTCGCACATGGTGCTAGAAAAAGACCTGATATTGTTCCACTGTGGGTTTGTTCAGGAGATGGGCCAGAAGCCTAGTCTGATAAACGAAAAATTGATTAAAAGCATCAGCACGAGATTCGCTTGCTACTGTCTCACCACGCATATTTATTATTTCTTTACGTATAGCCACCTTCTTCCTTTTTTGACAAATTATTTCATCAACAACCTCCCATACTTTTCTCAAGTTACTCTTACATTCATTTATTCTCTCCGCATAATACCGCCTTTTTGCATTACGTACTAATCCGTTTAATGTATTTCTGTACTTTTTGTATGTCTCTCTCACTTCAGGAGTTGTAGATTTACAAGCTTTCAGGTACAGTCTATTTCTGTGTTCGGTACACTGAACGAAACCTTTTGTCACCCAAGGAGTTTTGGGAACACTTTTGATCCGACTTGTTCATAGAGGAAAACAAAGTTCTGTTAACTGTTTAAGCCGACTCGTGAGTGCATTTGCTGCCATATTTGCCGAAGACGCATGGGTTACAGCAGACCAATCATTTAATTTCAGGGTTTCAGTGAAGTAATCAATGTTTTTTTGGGAAAAACTTCGATACGTAAAAACAGGATTAGACGCTGACTTAGTGGACCGGCCTGCCCTTGTTGGGACCATTGTGATGACTGGGTAGTGATCGGAAACATCAGATGTTATAATATGCGAGGTAAAAGATGCGTGAGGGTTAAAGGAAAGGAATATATTGTCAATCAGTGTTGCAGTATTTCTAGATGAACAATACCGTATGGGAAAGAATACAGTAGGGAGAAGACCAGATGATACAGTTGTATCAAGGAACGAACGCGGGTTGGCGTCACCGTCGATCGTCAGCAAGTTGATGTTAAAGTCACCCATAAGACATGTATTTTTACCTCGACCACATTCATTAATCTCCGACATAAGCTGCTCAACTTGCGAACAGAAAATGTCACTTGGAAATGACGGTGGCTTACAAAAAAGGCACACGAAATCTACTGGAGATGACTTTCCAAGAATTTCAATGACTATTGAGTAGACAGATCGACAACGTTCGACCACAGCATTAAAAATTTATTCCAAGTCATCGCGGCGCTTGTAAGAGATATAATCATTCACAAATGCTGTAATGCCACCGGAGCACTTTGTTACGTGCCGTGGAAGATGTATGGCTTCAAAACCGGGCAAACAGTATGGCGACATGTCATCTTGAGAAGACAGCCAAGTTTCAGTTAAACCAGCTAAACCAAAAGGATTTTTCTTTTCAGCAGTGAATGTAAGAATATCATCCCATTTATGTTTAATTCCTTGAACATTATGGCAGAAAAGATTAAATTTATCATTAGTAGAAATTGCAGGAAGTATTTCATTAAGATATTCTTGGGGTGTTGCAAATGAGCAGGTCGAGGCATTAACCCTGTCTATCACGGGATCAGTAGCTCACTCGTCATCGCATCCTGGCAGATTGAGAAATGTGGTTTTTAGCAGGGACTGTTCAGTTAAGAATGAAAAATCATTCATCATCGAGATCAAAGATGATTTTTATTTTCATCAATTAAACTAAATAATGATAGTCGAGGAAAATAGTAATAACAGGAGTGTTCCGGTGTTTGTAATATTTCGTGATGATGTGTGCTGATGATGACTTGGCCAAAAACGGGCAACCCTCACGTGAAAAAAATCTCTGTTCCTTCTCCCCCCTTTTTTTCAGACGGTCGGAGTCTGAGAAATCCGACCGTCTATCACAACAAGAAGAGAAGCATAAGCAGGGAATAGAGCAGGAAAAGCATAAGCAGGATAAGAAGTAGAAAGAGAAAAAGAAATGAGAAAGAGAAGTAGAAAGAGAAAAAGAAATGGTAGCACTAAGGTAGAAAAGCAACAATGTTACAATTTAATCACATCCATGAATATTATTATCAATACACTTTCTTAGTTTTAAATGCCCCCGATCGAAGTATCAAGATATCTTTTCAAAATGATAATCTCATCCTTATTTGACACTTTACGGGCACTTGTGGGTCCGGTTTTAACCATAACATTTTCATCAGTGGTCCAAACATTTTTCAGTCCAAATTCAGTTTTTGCGTATGCGAATAACTCACGTTTAGTTTTTCTTAGGCATTCAGTGACAGACATTCTAAACCCCTTGAGTTGCTTCCTATTTTTTAAAATCTGTGACCGAACTCTAAGGTTTGAAAGTGTTACTACAGTCAGTCTTGGCAGATTTGACACTTTGCGTCCTATTCTTCGGGCAAAGACAATATCAGAGGCATCTAAAGGAATGCCCGGAAATTTCTGCGCACATAGTTCCATAAGTTTTTTTTTCTACGTTCTCCTTGATAACAGTGTTCGTTGTGACATCTTCTTCGAGGCCGAAAAATATCAGTTAGTTACCTAGCGACGCTTGTGCAAGGGTCTATTGTCCCTTTAATTTCACTGACTAACGCTTTCACAGCCTTAGTAGCTAGATCGATATCGGAAATGGACTTCTCAAGGGATTTAAACGTCGGTCAAGTCCACAGAATTTGTCTTTCACCATTTTCTCAACATCGAGCGACAGACTATTGTAAATCTCCGCTTTGATGTTTTCGATGGTGGACTCACTCGGTCCTGTTCTCTGATTTACAGCACCCAGTTTGCTGACGGCTGTTTCAACTTCTTGGCTGATTTTTAAGTCCAAGTCCTTTTCAATTTTGTCAGTCCACTGTTTTGTTTTAACCTTCAGTTGGTTTATTTGGTTTGTCAGTATGATTAATTGTTCTTCCGTACTTTCGTTGCCTGAGAACTTCACTTCTGAATCAGAGCGCATTGTTCTATCACCTGCCGTTAGAATCTGCAACTTTCTTTTATCCGAACCAGACATTTTACTTGCCATTGTCTTTCCCTCAGCCGCCTAACCAATTCTCCTTCCTTCGAATCTCTCTCGACAACTTATTGATTATGTTGTAAATAATGTCCTCAATAGGCACAAAATAATAAAATAATCTTTAATTGCTCCTTTCAAAATTATTAGGCTAAACGGTCTCAAAATTAGTGGGCTAGACGGCCATCATTCAGCCATTCTTTATATTTTCCTTCAACACCTTCAGAAAATTATGTTAAAAAAAAACACGAAAACTTACTGGCAAGGGGGGCAATTAAATCCCCCCGTTTTCCAAAAGTGCCTTGCAATAAATCACGTCCGCCAGCGGTTAGTTAGCTTATCCAATAATAAGTTTGTTTATCCAATAGATTACGTCACAGTGTACTTGGCACGGAATACAGCACAGATAAATTTTCGAACTTGCTCGGTTGAATGCTAGTTGATAACTCTATTGATTGCACCTATCAAATTGGAGATTCACGTGCTACCTAAGGTATTATAAAAGTATTATAAAGATATTTTATAGTACTATTAAAGTATATACTAAAGAAAACTGAACCCGTTTCTGTTGATGCTTGAATTATGCAGGCTTATCTCATTTTTGACAAGATTTTTGAAAAAACTAAAATTCAGCTGGGAGGGGGGGCAAACTTAGGTCTGGAGGGGGCAAACCAAGGTCTGGAAGTGGCAGTTGCCCCCTGCCGCATAGCAAATTATGCCCCTATTCCTCAGTCTTTCTAATGGATGTCTGGAGAGTTCACGGCTAAGCCAATTCCCACCTAACCTCCGAATTTCAGATACCCGGTGAGTCAGAAACACGAGCAGAAGTTAGTTTCGGAGCAGTTGCAAAATCATAATCTGCATTATAAAATTGGCATTCCACTGATGACACAGACAATGAAAATACAGTTCCACAAACAATGGGGAATCTCGATCGTAAATTCGACACCTACGCTCGAAAAAGATGTTTGTCAGGTTTATTCATTTTTCTGTTTGACATTTTTCAACTCGACAATCCAGCCCATACCCTAGTTCCAATACAGTTCACCCAGTGGAAAAGCTCGATTCAAACAACGCATTTATTTTGCAGAAAAAAAAAACACATTAAAATACTTGGAAAATTGCAGATATGATGCGAAAAAGCGCAACTGCCTTTACCGTATCTTACAGAAAATGAGTTTCACTCCATTTCCTGCTCTGAATGACAGAATTTCTGTCATTGCTACGAAGAAGCAAAAGAATGGAAAAAGGAGCAAAAGAATTGAGTAGAATGGAAGAAATAGCATAGGAATGGAAGAAGAAGTAAAAGAATTAAGAAGAGTGGAAGAAGTGAAAGAATAAGAAAAAGAATAGGAAATAAAAGAGTGGAAGAAGAAGCAAAGGAAGCAAAATAATAGGGATTATAGGGCATAAGCAATTAAACAATCAGCTGTCTATTTGATTCTTGAGTAGGTATTCATAAATTCGTCGCAAAAATTCAACGCATGCGGACTTGTGTTTTATTACAAAAAGCCTGGCAGACATCGTCCGCAATCCACAAAATCGTCGCATTTTTCCGAAAAAAGCCACATGTGGGATCTAAATGATAAACCGGTTTTTTAAGCTCCTTTGTTCCAATTATAGTCCTCAATCTTGCTTAAAGATTCTGATTTGTAAGTGGAAAACACCTGAGACTCAAAGTGACCTTCAGTCGCTTCAAAAACATTAGTAACTACATTTTTAATCACATACTTTATTGATCGAATGAAAAACAAAAGAAAACCACATCAAGGCTAATATCGCAACTTGAAAAAAAAATATAAAATTAGAGTGCTTACGGTACAAAAAAAAGAGAAAATTGGCAATGACTGGTAAATTAAGCTGAAAGCAAGCACTAAAAATTAAATCACTAAGTTGAATTACTACAATACAAGTAAGGGTTAACATACAATTTTCAATCAATTCTGAAACGCCTAATGCTCGCATTTTCAAACAAAGCCCGTGATACTTTGCTCTAGCCCCCAGTGAGATTTACGACAAAGAAAATAAAACTTTAAGAAAACCAAACGAGGGTAATTTTAAACCACTCAGCCTCCAACAATGAAGTCATTCTCTGACTCAAAATCATCGTCCTTTCATATTATCTTTTTCCTAATATTTTACGCTCTTAATTGTTTTCGCACGCAAGGTCTCAAAACGCATTTCGCTAGACCTGTGGAGTTTTGCAAAAAGGGCCTAAATCCATTTTTTTTTTCGAAAATGAGTTAAGCACATGGTTCGAAAGAGCTCAAATGATCACTCGATTCGTCTATTCAAAATGGGTTTATCTTTAATTCTGACCGAGTTACAAATTGTTCCAAAAGGGCTTAAGTAAGAGTGTAAGTCCCTTATCTTTTAAATCATGAACAATTCGGGAATTTGGACATTTCCAGTGAATTCCGATTGAAAAGTTAACTAGGAATCAATATTTAAATTTTCAAGTTTCTCAAATTCTGATTTCTGAGAGATTTTTTCTTTGTGCGTTTTTATTTTCATTTTGCTCTCCTGTAAAATTAGAAAAAGTGGACTTAGGCCCTTGTTGCAAAACATCACAAAAATGAGTTTACTCATTAAATTCTAAATTTTTTAGGGAAAACTGTAAGAAAGTTAGACAAGGAAACGATGTAAAACCCATAAAACAAATTGAAACACAAAAAACGTGTCACAGGAAACTGAATATGTTTAAAAAATTTTAAATGTTTTTTGAAAAAAAAAAAAATATCAATACTATGGACGCTCGTTTGTCGCTCCACTCGAACTCGATCAGGACACCTATTAAAGAATTCTGCAAACCAAGTCTTTAGTACTATTAGAATTTCAAACTGTGGCTATGGTCCTCAAATTAGGGATGTGTGCGGGCTTCCCGGAGCTCAGGGCTTCCCTTCAGTAATCCTAAATTTATTGAATTTCTAGGCACTTATTCAAATTATCAAATAAAATTTGCCTTATTTTAATTATTAGACGCCCCCTCCCAAAAAATTCTTGGGTATATTCCTGCCATCAGTAACTTCGGCGCTTTAACATCGATTAAAAGAAATAAGAGCTAAAAAGATCACTCAGAGCGAGAAACACTCAAAACAAGATAAAATCGAGTTTAATTTCATTGAATTAGAAACTCTGGTCTCAATTCTGAATAAAATTCAATCGAAGAAAAAGTCCTTCAAACATTACTTTTTTTTAAGTTTTCGAAATTTCAAGTTGCTGTTTGGTAAAGTAAGCAGTACGAACATACGATATTTCTGATCGAAGAGAACAATATTATGTTATATAACGGTAGTCACGCCTTCTACTCAAATCGCTGTAAACTCCTAACACTTCAAACGACGAAAAAACAAACAATCATTTTGTGTTTTTATTCTCATCCTATAATCAAGTGACGAGTGACATTAAATTTCAGAAGTCAATTTTACCAAGTACATGGAAAGACAAATGAAAATTAAGAACAAAAATGATAATTGTTTTCGATTCAGTCTTGAGCATTGGATATGGGACAAAAAGGTAGGAGAGACAGGTATGGGTATGAACAGGTATGCTACCCAAAAAGGTATGGGTAGCAACAAGAGACAAAAAGGTAGGAGGGATGGAGTATATAGCTATAGGCAGGGATTAGGGTAGGACTTTTTATATTGTATATCGACTCTTACAGATCAATATTGGGTAAAATACAAGTTGAAATACAGCAACATTTTGCATAAAAAAAACATCATTGCACTTCCTACAAAGCTTTTGAGTTTAATAATATCTCTTCCATTCATAGATTTAGTACCTTAATTTTCGGTTTGTTTTCTCTTGGAGGGGGAGGGGGGTAGGCTGTTTAGTGGGTAGAATATGCTTATCAGAATTGTCAAAATGTTACTCTTTATGCTAAATCAAAACCTAATCTTATCTGTTTTAGCACCCAGCAATTTGAGCAAAAATAATTAATTGATATTTATATGGTGATATTATAATTAATTGATATTTATTTGCTTCTCTTTCTGTGAGTAGCACCAAAAATTTTACAAAAACAATAAGTTTAAAAACCCTGACAAAAACAGTTGGGTTAGACAAAACATATGTAATAAAGACGTTCAACTGGAATAATTTTATATTAATTTTATAATTAAAATTAATTTTAATAATTTTATGGAATAATGTTATAATTTTTACTTCCAGTCACTTTAGTGCTTGTGCTCGTCTATCCACAGTTTCTCAGTCTTCTGCCCTAGATTAACGTCATCACAAATAGCCTAAAGGTACCCGGATACATGACACTTTCCCAAAATTGTAAGATAGGGCACAAAAGAATTCATCATATACTTTTTATCTAACTTAGCAGCATAGCGTTACCAAGTTGAATTAACAATGCAAAAATGACAATAATATAAACACCATGAGGAAATTAGGAAGAATTCCCCCCCCCCCTCCCCCCTTTTCATCTGAAGCTAACCAATTTTTAATACAATTTTACACTTTCAGAAAAAAGTGTATGAATGATTGTTTTTAGGATTAGCCGACCACAACTTCTTAAAAAGATTCGACTCCTATCAGGATCTGGATTAATCTCTCTAACTTCTGTAAGGCGCGATAAAATTGTCAAGACGGAAGTGAAAACTACCAAAAACAAAGAGAAATCACCCTCCTGGCATATTACTATATGCTATAAGATATTACTATATTACTGGCATATTACTATATTACTATAAGATAGTAGCCATATTACTATATTACTATAAGATAGTAGCCATATTACTGTATTACTATAATATAGTAGCCATATTACTATCTTCTGGGACAGTCACCGTCTTCTATCAAAATTTTGCCATAGACTCGCCCATGAGAAATTTTTAACATTGGCTAGACTTCTAGGGAAAGGGGGCACCCCCTCTCCTAGCTTCAAAAATTGAAAATAAAAATGCGTGTACAATTTTATGTTGAGAGTGGTCTTTAGACTGAGAATAAAGGAGGGCCTCTTTCATCCAACTTTGTGCAAATATGTTCCCAAACTAATACACTCAACAACCGTGGGGATAAAAACGGGACTAATAGGGGCGAGTCCACATGGTCACGCGCAAGTGGAATATCGGGAGTTAAAAAAGTAATTGTTTTTTAAGATTTTACCCAAAACATTAGATGTCATTTTTTTTCTAATTTGAGTAGAATTTTGGTTTTAAGAGAGATATTCAGCTGGTCATATTATATTTCCACTTTTATTCTAATTAAGAGTTATCTCCAGAGACGTTTTCAAATGGCGAATGCCAGAGACGCCACATGTTCAGCCACAGGTGACTTTTATGACACCCAGAAGCACTACACAAAATGCACTTAGGACTGAGACCTTTCAATATTAACAATACATAGGTTAGTTAATTAATAAAATATTTATAAGAAATATTCCCTTCCTTGCGAAAGCCTGTATATATTTGCGTAATTTTCCACAATTTGACTTCTAAATAACTTCTAAGAAAAAAAAAAATGTTCAAAACTGAAGAGCGGGCAAAAAAAAAAAGGCATTTAAGGCTAAAATCTATAAACGGAGGAATGCGGGGTAAATTTCGGGGTGGTTTTCCCCTCTATTCCCCAGCCTCTTGCGTAAGTATATTTTCGCTTATGCTATATCCTGAAAAGCTCAAAATAATTAAGCTGAAATTTTCAGAATGCCAGTTCCAGTTCCAAAATTTGTATCAGGGTGTATGAACTACCAATTAGACCTTTCACTCCTTTGGCTCCCCCAAAAGTATTTTCAGGTTATCAGAAAGCCTTCATCCACGTCTCTAAGCAAGCCGCAAGATATAAAGAAGTCTTCCTGTCACTTAATAACCCGTAATCCCAATTAAAATTCTTAATTCGATTGATGAGTTGTGGGTATTCGAGCCACCTATCCATTGAACCTATATCCTATATTCCAAGGCCGTATCCAGGGGGGGGGGGGTACCCGGTTTGGCCCCCCCCCCGAAATTTTTGGCGGGGTGGAAAATTAGTTTAAAAAATACCTGTGAAAAACAAAACCTTGCCAGAAAAAAGATACTAAAAAAAAATCGGGGAACCCCCCCCCCCGAACAACAATCCTGGATACCTGCTTGCTACATTCAAAAGATTCCGACATTTGGGATGCAAAAATGTCTAATTGACGTTATTATTCAACTCTAGGAAATCCTTCTACAACCCAAGCAAAAATGAAATAACGTCATCAAAAATAGATGTCATGATATTTAGTTAAGATAATTTTATCCTCGAGCATATAGAAGATGTCATTGATTGGACTGACTTTTTTCAATCTAAAATCTAGACCTTATTCCTGAAAAACTAACTGAACAAACCAGCAATTAATCGGTGAAAATATAGAAATATATAAAAAGAAATCGTGGCAATCAATTTCACTCAGGTAGGTTAGAATGCATCCTATAGACCAGTGATTCTCAAACTTATTTAGACACTGTACCCTTTTTACGCCAATACCCCTAACCTCTACCCCTTTTTACGCACAAAACATTTTAGGTACTCAGTTACCGGTACTAAGTAAACTGTAGCTAAAATATAAATAAAATTGCCACTCATAAAGTTAAAGGGTTGTTTAATTTTTTTTGTTGGCCGGCCGCGTACCCCCACGGAATACAAAAACCACAGTTTGAGAACCAGTGCTATATACAGTACTAACAGAATAGCCCGTGAATAATATATGAATTGATTTGCCATCAAGCTAAAATGGACATGGCAATCAGAAAGGCATCAACCCACTCGCTTAAAGAAATGAAGAGTATATGCCCATCTCTTTTTCCTCTATTCTTCAAAACACTTAATCAGTTTCAATTTTTATAGTGATATAATTATTTTTTATAATTTATAATTCAATTTAACAAAACTTGCTTTCCCAAGTGAACTTTGAACACTTTGTAGATATTCTTATTCAGAAGATGTTATTAAAGCTATTAATATTATAGTAGAGCAAAAACAAACATTTTTTTGCGAAAAAACTTTCATTTTTTTGCAAAAAATAAAAACTTTCACTTTTTTGCGGAAAAAAATTCACTCAAAAACTCACCTTTTTGCGAAAAAAAATCGCTCAACAAACTTTTTTGAGCAAAAAACTATTTTCTTTCTTAAAGGTATTGAAAAGCAGTGGTATATATAAAGTAGACTTCCTTACAAATCTAAGATATGATCAGTTGCTTTTTTTTGTAGTTATAGGTCGTGTTTGGAACGAATTTTTTCAACTTACTTTTCTCAATTGCAGTCTCATATGCACTGGTGTTATTCGTTATATTAAAGATTTAAATAGAATGATTTAAAGAGGCTCAAATAATTTAAGATTTAAAGAATCATAAAAGAATCCAATGAATGCAGCTCAGATGTTAAAATAATTAAAAAAATGACTATTTAACGCGCTATAAATAATAAATAACCACATCACATCTAACCGAAGCAAATTTTTTTTATGAAATACACACTATTTCTTCCTCGAAATTGCCACGTTGAACTTCAGTCTTTTGATGTTATAAAATCTCATGTAAGAAGAAGAATAAATCTCACAAGTGTTAGTAGGAGTGTGGAGAGCAAAGATTAAATATAATAAGTAGTAAATTGAGCCATGTTTGAGCTAGAAGTAATAAGCCGAAATTTTACTCCTTAGCGTCTGATTTATTATACCTTTTAAGTCGGCCTGGAAAAAAGTATCGAATACATTTTTAGGCGGCAGTTACAAACATTGTACTGCAATGCTAATTAATAAAAAAATTAATTAATATTAATTAATAAAATATTAATAAATAAAATAAAATTATTAATTAATTATTAAAAAAAATTGTCAGCTTAGTAAGCTTTTGTTAATAATATTTTCAACTCTTATAATTTGAACGTTTTGATGCACTGTTGCCAGATACCAGTTCCATGAAACATACCCTAGAGCTTACGATACTCAAACACAAGATGAAAAATATTTTTAGGGATATCTGTTCCTTTATCATAGCAAAGATTCTAATTAGCAAAATATATGTAAAAGACAACATAGGCACTGTATTTCTGATAACCCTCACTGAATGTCTAATTTTTTACATCAAGTTGCATCTTATGACCTAACCTCTTTGGGGGGGGGGGGAGGGGTGTTTGATTGAAACTTGCACGTGTTAGTGAATACACAGAGATCAAAATCTCAAAATTCCTATTTACAAGACTAGAAAAGGGCTCAAATAAATTTACAAAACTATATAAGTAATGCTAAAATACACAAATAAGCAACAATATAGACCTGCCAATTCAAGTAAACTTTGGTAAGAAATAATAGCTAATTCTTTTAATGTATCTAGATCCTAATTGTTTAATCCCTACAAAGTTGCCGAAACAAACAGCCATTTTAACTATGTTGTAAAAGAAAATGATAAAAAAGAAGACAAAAGTTTAAAATAATTATTTTTCTTTTTGATTTAACCAATTAGTATGTTTAATACTCAAATATAATAAAAAGCAACAATTAGAATTGTCAAAAAAACTGCCATTTCAAGTAAGATACAAAAAGGAAATAAAAAACGGAAAGAAAGATATGTGAAATAATTCAAAAAGCGCAAATACAAAAAGAATAACGTTTTAAAGAGATAAATAAAAGAAAAATAGTCAAAAGAAATAGCTCCTTCTACATTGGCTAAGTAGAAAAGAACGCAACACTTCGCAAAAACTTTAAAACCCATCTTGTAATCCCCCCACTTTTACTCGAACAGCATTTCCCAAAGGCACCAAATCACCTCGCACTCATTCACTGCCCATAATAGTGTCCCAAATGAGCCGTTACTTAGTCTACACTTAAGAAAGAACTTTCATATATCTAAACTTTTTCTATTAGGATAGACCATCTATTAGCTATCAATCATAAATGACCTTTAAATGATTATTTTAAATAAATTTTGAATGGCTACTTCAATACGCCATAACATATTTGTAAATATTTTAATATTAAAGAAAAAGTCTTAGAACTTTCCGGATTTGCATATCGTGTAAACTCATGGAAATCTTATAAGAAATATTTTTAATTTGCTCATAAAAACGATATATAATTTAGAGGATATATACTATTTAAAGGAGGGAGTGTGCACAATTACCCAACATTCCCTTTCCAGTAGTTTTAATTGTAATAGCTTGTAATATATTAATCCACTGGTTATGTATTATGAAGAGGAGTAATACATTTTGCATAGCATAGCAATCAATTACATCAAAAACTACTACGACCAACTTATTTCGGCGATGGTTCCCAGTTTCCATTTGTGTGTGTATATGTGGGGGGGGGGGGGGGGAGGAAAATTTGGTTTTAAGTTCAATAAGCTTTATCATTTTAAAATGGAAACCATCAATATATTTGTATAGTAATTTACTTTAGCATTTTGGCTTCACAAGAAACCAGAATCAACAGAAAGATTTCTTTTATATTTGTACAAACAAGTAAATATCCATGCGGTATACGAGTATCATAGGTAAAACTGATTCCAGTGCAATTAATAAATAAATGAATAAACCCCACTCGTAAAAATGAAGTTACTCCAAAACCTTTGGTTGTTTATTTAAAAAAAAATATGTTTTTAGACTTTAATGTTTAAACACGCTTTCGACATGTCTCAAACCAATGTTTTTCAGACTCTCACTATTTTTTTTTTATATCTATATAGTTTAATATTTTTAAAAATAACATTCATATTTAAACCTTTGATGTAATTTTTTTTTTTTAAGCAATCAGATTTTAGAAAGCCATCTTCCAAATAATAGTCTCCCCAAAAATTTTATTTCCAAAAATAAGTTATTGTATGATTACCTCGGGAAAGCTGCAAAATTTTTTACACAATAAATAGTATGAAAATTGAAAACGAAAAGTTTACTTTATATTATAACTTGCTGTCGAATAAGCGACCTTCTACAGGTTGAAACAAGAATATAATAGCACATGTGAAATCAAAATATTCGCAGAAATTTTTTTAGAAAAACAGAAATCTCATTATAAGAAATTTTACTTTTCCATTTTTATTAAGAAATTTTTAAGTAGATGGCAGCAGTAAAAGCTGCCATACAATACATTTACTATGGTATTTATACACTCATATATTGAATTGTTTTTTTTTTTTTGTTACCCCTTTTTGGATTTTATGTTAGAACCTATTCTCATACTTTATGGGGCACTTTTTTCTAGTTAGTCCTATTAGAAAAAAGCTTTGCAAATCGATTTTCGCGAAAAACTCAAAAATAGTGCCTACGATCAATGTTGCAGGAATACTTTAGGAAAGATGTTGCCACAATGCCATATCTTGTTAGCCATGTAGGACATTACAAAGACAATCGAAAACCAAAACAAACCAATAGAATTAAAGCACCATGTTTAATACAGACATCGCTATAGGAAGTCTATACTGTCTATAAGACAGTTATCTACCTTTTTCTCTAACTGTCTATAGAACAGATCTATTTCCTTATTTTTCTAACTGTCTACTAGATACTTATCTCCCTTTTTCTCTAACTGTCTACAGGGGGGTTATCTATCTTTTTCTCTAACTCAATAAGACAGTTCTCTTTCCTTATTTTTCTAACTGTCTACAATACACATATCTCTCTTTTTCCCTTACTGTCTAAAGGGCAGTTATCTCCTTTATTCCTCTAATTGTCTATAAGGGGGTTATCTATCTTTTTCTCTAAAGGGCTCGGCACACGTAGCTGATTTCGGGAACCGATTTCAGCATCAGTGGACGAACGATAGCGGTAAGAAAAATTTGTTGAAAGAAAAATTTTTACGCGAGATTTTCAAAACAAAAAATCATGGACACAAACAGTCAACTGAAGTTTATTAATAGTTGCATGATTGATCTCAGCTTAGTTCTCTGTTTAGTTCTCAGCTCAGTAGCGGGGTCTTTCACCACAGACATCTCTGGCTGACTATTTATTGGTATCCCAATTTTTTTGTGATGCTCAAGATGAAAATCGGCGCAGATTTTGTAAATTGGCGCCGAAAACTAGAAAATGTTTCAAGCTCAAATCGACGCCAATTTTTTTTTTTAAAATCGTCGCTGATCTGGAAATCAGTTCCCGAAATGAGCTACGTGTGTCCAGCCCTTATCTGTCAACAGGACAGTTATTACTCATTTTCTCTAACTGTCTGTAGGACAGTTATCTCAAAGTACAGTTTTTTACAAACCGCCTATGGGACAGTTATCTCTCTTTTTATCTTCGCCGTAGCTATCATTAAAAACAGATTAATAAAACCTAATTATTTATCACTAGTTACCACATAATCAATATTGCACCATACCTGGGATATCAAGTCATTTCTGCAATGCAATGACTCCTTTAAGTAGTAAAACAAACTACAAGAATTTTGGCAAAAAAACTATAAGAATTTTGGCTTTTTTGTTTTTCAATAATTTAAAATAAATTAAAAGGTCAAAACAACAGACCGACGATTTTTTCTGTCGTTATTTTAAAAAAAATGATTAAAATTCTTGAAACACTGACCAAATAGCTGCTTCAATCTTGGACATTGCTAGGAAAAATATAAACCAATATTTTAAAATAACAACATAATTTTTGTTGCTGGGGGGGGGGGGTGGGGGGTTAAGAGTCTTTTAGACTCCATTTTTTAATGATTTACGAGTCGGGGAAATACTCCCCCCGGGATTTCAGAAGAAACCAGACCTTTTTTTATACAGTAGATATACTTAAAACACAAAACAAAACGGTTAAATTCTAAAAAAATATAAACAAAAATTGAAATCTGGCCTCAAAGCTCCCCCCTCCTTCCTGCGTAAATGCCTGCTTGACATAAATACGGATCTATTTTAGCAGATGCCACGCCATTTCTTGACAATTATTTTTTGCTCTTAAAGCTATAAAAATATATTATATTACCATACTCATGATTTTGTAGTAAGAGGTCGCCCTCGAGACTGATACGAATTAGCTGTTATTTCCTTCCAAGTAAATAGAATAAACTATCACACTTAAGAGTTATTTCTTCCAAGCGGAAAAATAAAAGCATCAAAACTTCTAAGACAAGCTGATTTTTTCTGACAAAATTCTGCCAAATGGACAACCCTGACTTCGGAAAGAGTCACTACCAAAGATTACAAATTTCAAAAGAAGATATGACGATATGGCCGGAAATTCTTCAACATAGATGGCATTGTTTAAACAATCTACATTTTTTCTTCTCGATAGAGGATTCTGAAATTGTGTTATAAGTTATTTTTACATACCGCTTTTTAAAACCGCTTTTATGATGATGAACAATAATATAAAATATTTTATTTTCAAAGAGTATTTTTTAATCATTGCGAATGTGCCTGATCTAGTTTTTTTTTAAGAAACAACTTGACGAATTACAGATACATTGGCAATATTTGTCGCATTTATCTCCTTTTTTCACTAAGAATTTTATTTTCATTACTTTTCTGGCAATACCCTGAAATAGTTGACCCTTTTACATATATATTTATTCCCTGAGGCCAACCTGAATCTTCTACATAATAATAATTGAATTTGAACCTGATGATGACAGGCATAGGTCCTATCGAAATTATCGTTTGAAGAAAATCAATCAATATCGTTTGAAGATATCGTTATAATCAATATCGTTATCATTATCAATATCGTTAACAATATCGTAATCAATATCGTTTGAAGAAAATCAATCATCTGACATCAATAGCTTAGGTAAACTTATTACTCCTCATCAATTATGGTACCATAATTGCCCCTCATTATTACCCATCTACCATAATACCAGTATTATAACCTCTTTACATATTCCGTAGGTGGGGGGGGGGATATAAAAACAAGTTTTAAGGTCATAATTTTGCGTTTTTAATGGAGGGTTGTTCCAAAAATCTTCTTAATAGGGGAAAAGTATAGCACAGCTCGGTTGCGAAGAAATGGAGAGCCTAACCCAAAACAATCCCTAAATAGAACTGTATACTTTATCCAAAATTTGATGGGAAATAGCAGAGCAAAATCAAACGACATTCCCTGAAACTCGAATTAGGTGCACCGTAAATAGATATCCACCTAACTGCATCACCCATCGGTGCTATATCACATGAAAAAGCTCAATAGCCCTTTTTTTCATACAGCCTTGTACATTATTTGTAATCATGTTCTAATTAACCTTGTAGCTTGAAATGAAAATTTCTGACTCAGAGCCAGTTTATTGCAGGGAACATGTTTTGTCATAGGACCACGAAACATATGTCAAATCTTCCTTAGTTAACAAACATCTTTAGTCCTTATTTAAAAAAAAAGATATGAATAGAACTGGAAATTCAGCTTTGAATAGTGGGCGGCGCTGCTCTAATAAATTGCGGATTTGCCATGTTCTGTCGGGCAAATGGCTGCGGTGGATTGGGTCGTGGCAAAGGCCTAATTAAATAAAGCTTCTCTCCCTTGTCGCTCGTAAATATTGGAGAACGTTGATAGTGCTCCACAAGTTGATCAAGAGAATGGAACCTTCGTTGGCCAATACAAAATAGGAGCTTGTCAACTTGAACTCGGAAGTGTTTATTTCGACCGGGCGCTTTTAACGAGATTGAAAAATCACCAACCTAAAAAAGGAAAATAAAGAGTTAGGGTCTTTTTTTAAATCAATTTATTTATTTATTAATTCTACAAAACAAGAATGGGTGCATGTTATGATGTAATTTTTCAGGGGCCAGGGTGAGAGGGTTCACTCAACGAGTCGTTTTGAAATCTAACCTTTAACCCTTGTGCACATGTTACCGCTGATCCCTTTGCAACTGTTAGTTTGTGCTGTCTTGTCTGAACACACCGCATATAGCGATGAAGACCACACTGCCTTTCCATCATAAACAGCAAATATAACGATAAATTTTTTTTTCAAGACAACGGAATGCAAAGATATCATAGGTCAAATGCTCCCCATCAGCTAGACGTAAATAGCGACGAAAAACACACTGCCTTTTCATCACGGTCTTGTACAAAAATTTCCCTATTGTTCTACTTGTTGTTTACTCACCGTATATACCGTATATACACCGAACACCAGGTTATGAACTGAATTATCCTTGGCACTTCAGGCCCGACAGTAGCACCCATTACCATGAAAAAAGAAGTAGTTAATAGAGAGTAGCAGACATCGCGCGGAGGGACTGCAGAGATTAACAGCAATAAGTATCCCAATCTGGCAAAGATTCCCACAAATGCACTTATTAGATACGGGAGAACGAATTGTCAAAACCCAGATATCTGGAGACAAAACTGAGACTAGATACGGGAGACTAACCATGCTTAAAAAAAAGAGAGCTAGGTTCTTTAATTGGTCATAAGTAGCCCCCCCCCCCTATAGAAAAAAAATCCACAAAAATACAACTCTTGGGGTTTCAATGATCAGCAGAGCAATTTCAATATTTGGGACGATAATACACTTTCTGATGCTTCTGTTTCCTCTATACGCGGGACGATTTTGCTAATGGCCCTCGTTCAAGAGGCATAGACCCCTTCCTTGATATTATTTTAGCTTAACAGCCCTCTAGCTCTAACTATTTCATAAAATGCTTAGTATTAGTGTTTCATCAAATAGTAAACTCAAGCCATTATTCAACCATAGACTATGCACCATTTTTCACAAAACAGTGATTAAATACTTTTAAACGTTAATTGAACACTTCTAATTATTAATTGCACTAATTATGAGAACGTTAATTCATTTTCGATTTTAAGAAGCAGGACTAGTTGGCCTTTTTTGGCTAATTAGCATAGCTGTGTTGGCCTCAGGCGGCTTGGTGCTGCGATGAGTTGTTAGTAGTCAAGGCCGTAGCGGGGGGGGGGGGGGGTCCCAGCCTCCCCCCCCCCCCCCCCGAAATTTTTGACCGACTCGAAAATAAGTCGAAAATTAGTAAAACCTAGGTAAAAATCAGTAAAATTAGTCGAAAACTGAGTAAAAAATTAGTAACCCCCCCCCAAAAGTAAAAAATTAGTAAAACACCCCCTGAATAAAAATCCTGGATACGGCCCTGTTAGTAGTGGTAGTAAGAGTCACTTTACGACTAGGAAGTGCCTCTTTGTCCAGTGGTGAGGAACTCGACAGAAATACGATCATTATATGAAAACTAGAGTAGCCAATGGATTCCGAATATCACCTTTCACTCTCCAAAAACATGCCACCGTAAGGTGGCCATTTCAGTCCGAAACGCATGCACTGTGCCAATGAATCATACATTTTACTGCAAAATGCATATCTAAAAGAATCAGGGATGAAACAAATATAAAGTGGTAGCACAAAGCGGAAGCAAAATTTGAGTGGCATTAACTATACTTTGCATAAGAGTTGGTGACTACCCTACAAAATTTCTCTTTAATTCCTATAAAAAGTTCGATATTGGTTAAAAGACAAAATATCAAGAAAAAATAATGCGTGTCTTATAAGTTTTATATTTGAGATGCTTCATCCCATAGTTTTTAATCTGCATTCCTTTTTTTTGCTTCAAAACATGAAGTTCTTGAAACTAATTTAATAAAAAGATATATCGTCAACTCTTATACCTTCACAGAGAGCCACATTGTTTCTCATTGTGGCTCGTTGTGTCACAGCCAAGATTGTGTCTCATTCGAAAAAGCACACCAATACAGAATATGGTCACATAAATATACACTTTAATATACCCCCCCCCCCTATTTCTTTCACGTAATCTGCAGGGGGAGGGGGGCAAATATAAAAAATGGCTCACATAAAGCCGCATTTTTTCGTTTACTCCAGGAGAAAGTGTTAGGCTAGTCTTGGAAGCCCCTTTTCCAGTCCAAAAGGATTCTTCGAACGAGGCAGTTGATAACATATTATTCTGAACTCTTTGTCTTGATCTAACTGAAGAATTTTTGGAAGTGATGTTTCCCTGATATTACAAACACCAAAATTCCAATAATCATTGAAGATTCAATAGTCATCTAAAAACCTCGATAAAAGACTAGAGGCAAATCAGATATTTAATTGTACTGGCACCGCGAACTTAGGAATCAAGGAGGCACACTTGTGCCTCTATAAAGAGGCGACCCACCACAATGTTAAGCGATTTCAGGTCCTAGAGGTCGCAGAGAGACGGCGGTAATTGCATTTTGTAGCCCAAGCTCAAACTAAGAAACTTGCAAAATTTCATCCTCCTCCGACTTTATCTTCATGGGGTAAACTGGGCCGGA
>JAQQPU010003266.1:15899-37732 GCA_029168905.1 Artemia sp. Kazakhstan ARC1039 | reverse complement strand
GCCAGGCAAAGAGCCATTTCTCCAACTAGCTATACTATTTCTTCCACCAATGAGGTTTATTTTTGTGCTACATAGAAATATCTAAAAACAAACCATAAACAATTTTGGTACTGGTGCATTATAACTAAACCAGCGCTATAGACTGTACAAGGAAACCAGGCACGAAACCTGTCAAATGGCTATTTGCAAGAGATAAACTACTCGCAAAGCGTGGTTTCTCATTGAGTTTACAATATTTAAACGATTGTTTTTTGGGGTTTAGGGGGGGGGGAGGTACCTAGGTTACGTTACTTATTTAATATATACTATGCTTTACCCCCCCCACCCCTAATGTGCAAATATATAGCCCAAATTTGATTCTAAACTATTATATATTCATCCTATTTTATTTTATTTCATTAGCATATACCAAACTTGACTTCTTTCGTGTATAGCGTTGGTTTAGTTATAATGCACAAGTACCAAAAATTTATTAGTTTATATTAAATCGTAATCGTTTGTGGCAATGGGCGGGAAATAAAGAGCAGCCCTTATCAATAGTAATTCAATAGTAAATATCAATAGTAAAAAACTAGATTCTGCAGTGACCAAATTTATTAAATTCACTTAAGTTTAAAGTACTCTATCAAATTGTGTACACTTTTAGAAAAGGAATAAAAGACCCTCTCTCCTTTAAACAAGGTCATATAGTCTAGTTTCTAGGTCTAGTTTCTAGGTCAAATAGTGTATTTAATAAAAGGAATTGTATAAATTACTACACTATTTATCAGACCCGCAAGAAACTTTACACTCTTACCAAGGTTTTCAGTATAAAAATTCCCCCCCCCCCCGCTCAAGGCTCTCTTAATAGTTTTCGCGCTGATGAAATCATAGAAACCGCTCAAAGTAAATAATTGACAGATCTTTCTGGCCAAATTATCCACATTTTCTGGATATTCAATTAACGGGTTGTTAGTTAATTATGAATTCCGTCATCTAACACTCCCGAAATTATAATTCTCTTAATCAGTAAACTCTCTGAATATGGTAATCAACAATACTTTTCAATTTAAAAATACTCGGTATCTTATGCGTAGAGAAAAGTTTTCGCGGGGAAGGGGGGAACTTTGGAAGACGTTTGGAAGGGAGGGGGCCGTCAAAAAAATCGATGTTGGTGTTTATACATTTACTGGCTAGATTCCCAAATGACGGGGAATTGTCAAGGGAAATTTTCCGCGGGAGGGGGGATTTTCCCAAAGGAGAAGGGCATGCAGGGGAAATTTTCAAATACTTTTAAATTTAAAAATACGATCGTTATTAACACGCAGGGGGAATTTTCCACGGGAAAGGAAGGGGGTGGGGTGGATTTTACGCGGGGAATCTTCTCTATTGAGAATTTTCCTTTAATGTCATTTCTTTGAGATCGCAGGAACGCGGGAGGACTAAGCTAGTTGAGTATAAAAGTAAATTCAATCAAGTTTTTATTAAAAAAAAGTTTTATTGATTAAAAGGGCGGAGAAAAGGAAGAATTGCAGTTTCATTGATTATTTTGAGTAGTTTATGCTTTGATTAATTCTGTTACTACTAAAAGAATAATCAGGCAAAAGTTTAACGACATTCGTTCTTTTCATCAAACCATCAATACGAAAACGAGGCTTAAAATAACAAAAACTGAAAAAGAAATTAATTTCCCAAAAGATTCATATTCATAAACAAACAAACCAAAGCCAGACGGAGAGACCTTAGTATCTTGTTAATTCAAACAGAGACAAAAATACATAAAGTAAAATAAAGTGATTTTTAGCACAATTTTCCTTTGAATGGTTAATTAGTGTTAAAGAAATGAAGTCAGGGGGCGTAGTGAGCTGACATGTACGCAGGGGAAGGGGGGACTCCACCCTCACGCCGATGATTTTTCCCCTCCATAATTTTCTAAAACTTCTCACAGAATAAAATTTGAAGAATTTGGGCCTCTCCGAAACACATTGCTGCGTACGTGCCTGGTAGTGAGTATTCGATATAAAAAAAAACTGAAGCTCTTGAAAAGTTTGAATTGAACTCCTTGGTCTTAGAAAATTGATACATAATAAAAACATTGATAATTGAGTGGCAAACGAAGAAGAAAAGATTATTTTAAAGCGATCAGAAATCCACTGCCACTGAAAACTCAGTGGCAAACGATGAAGAAAAGATGATTTTAAAGCGATCAGAAATCCAACCTGACTGCTATTGGGGAAAACAAAATAGACTTTTTATATAGACGCAGTACAAACACTTCCGACTCTTTGTGAGATTAAATAAAAAAAAAATTTCTTAATTGAAAGTAAGGAGCGACATTAAAACGTAAAACGAACAGAAATTATTACATATATGGAAGGGGCTGTCCCCTCCTCAACGCCTTGCTCTTCCCGCTAAAGTATGACTCTTTCTCAACTCTATTTGTTAAAAAAAATAAAAAACTTTAGCGTAAAGAGCAAGGCGTTGAGGATGGGACAGCCCCTTCCATATACGGAATACTTTCTGTTCGTTTTAAGTTTTAATGTCGTTCCTTACTTTCAGTTAAAAAAAAGCTTGTTTTTTTTAATTTAATTCCTGAACGTTTTTTTTAAATAATGGTGGAACATCCGGCGGCCCCCGTCATAGAAATGTCCCTTCCCCCATGACAATATCCTCCGTGGAAAGATTTTCCCACGTAGCCTCCTCCTCTGACCCCCCTCCCCACCAGAAGAAATCCCTCCTGAAAACGTCTGCATACTTCGAAGTAACAAATACTGCATGTAAACAAGGGCTAAGTTCATAACTTGGAGCCCCTCCCCCAGGGACTGTGGAGGATTAATTCATCCTCAAAGACATATCTATTAGGTTTTTGACTATGCTGAACAAAATGGCTATCTCAAAATTTTGATCGGGTGACTTTGGGAAAAAACGAGCGTGGGAGGGGGCCTAGTTGCCCTCGAATGTTTTTGGTCACTTACAAAGGGCACTAGAACTTCTATTTCCGTTCAAATAAGCACTCGCTCAATATTTTATGACCACTGGATCGACACGATCACCCCTGGGAAAAAAAATACATAAAAACAAAACAAATAAACACGCATCTGTGGTCTTTCTTCTTGCAAAAAAAATGCAAAATTCCACATTTTCGCAGGAAGGAGCTTGAAATCTCTACAGTGGGGTTCTCTGATACGCTGAATATGATGGTTTGATTCTATCACTTTTAAGGGGTTTTTCCCCCTTTTTTCGAAAATAAGGCAAATTTTTTCAGGCTTGCAACTTTTGATGGGTAACACTAAACTTAACGAAACTTTGAAATCAAAACTTGAACTAATATTTGAAATTAGCATAAAAATCCGATTCTTTTGATGTATCTACTGGTATCAAAATTCCTTTTTTTAGAGTTTTGGTTACTATTCAGCCGGGTCACTCCTAAACTTACAGTTTGTTACCAAGAAGTGTTTGAAAGATCAGAGGATGGCTCATAAGGGGAAAGGGGGAGGGTCAAAATGAGGAAAATGTTCATTTGTGCAGCAAATATAGTTCGATTTATCAGCAGTAAGGGTTACACTAGAGGTCAACCTCTGTCCTTAATTGACGTAAGAATGATTTTACGCATACGGTAGGTGCACACAGACCCAACCTTCAAAGGGGGGAGGGGGATACCTTCTCTTGCAAGAAGGGCTTAAAGGTGAAATAAAAAGTACAAGTTTAAGCCATCACCTTTTTATGTTCCCGGGGGGAGCAGGTGGATGAAGTGGTTAAAGAAAAAACTGTAAGGCCGCCACTAATGCAAGATTGGGCGAGTAAAATTCAAACTCTGGCAGCACCATTGGCAAAAATCAGGCAAATCTCGCATTAAATGAGTTAAGCCAGGGAATGCCTAATACCTGAAAGATTATTGTTTTGGGGACCTAACGTATATATTTTCGATTTTATTAACATTTCTTTTTGAGGTTCGTTTTCTAACAGCGTTAGGCTAATTTGCAAATTTCGTTTGCCTTTCTTTTGAAAATTATAAAAATAAATATTACAATTGGCGAAATACAAAATTTTCCGTGGTAATTAGGACACTATTGTTTTATGTGAGTTTTCTAGGTACAATTCAACCAGAATATGAGGAGGGGAGCAGACATTTCAGGGAAAGAAATTCCGTTACATCTGCAACATAACAGGCATCATTATTTATGCTTGCATAGGCGAACACAGTTCAAGTCCATAAGGAAGAGGCAAGGGCGTATCCAGGATTGGGTAGGGGGTTTGAACCCCTCGTCCAAAATTATTATCTGACTCATAAAAACACAACACAATACATATAAACGAATTTTTGATACGTTTTTTAAAGATTTCCTTGTGCCCCACCCCCCACCCCCTCCCCCCGAAAAAAAAAATCCTTGCTACAGCTCTGGAAAGAGGACAGGGAATTGCTTAAGAAATATATATCAAGCAGTCCTTAAAGAGAGGAATTTATTGAGATATTTTAAGCAAATTACAAAAATGTCCGGTCAAGACTACAATAATTTTATCGTCAGGTTCAATAATTGTCGCGTGAAGACATTAGAAAAAAAAACCAGATAGTTTGAAATTAAATTATCTCAAAGCAGAAAACGACTAAAAAAAAAAAACTATAGATACTGGTTATGAATTTATTGCTCAGCCTTACGACTGTGTTTTATACGCTTAAAAGAAATGTACATGTCTATTGTATATGTTACATTGTACATATACAATATACATATACATTGTACATATACAATATACATATACATTGTATACGATGTACATGTACATTGTGTATGTATACATATACAAATATACCATGTGTACATATACCATGAGATCTCTACATCACCGATTAAAAGAACATGTTAATTACATTGATGCCTGCCTTAAAAAGACAAAGCTTAAGGAGGAAGATACTTTTTCTGCACTGGCCCATCATATTTTTGAAAACCCTTCTCACTCTGTTGACTTTGACCAGGCTCAACTTATTGCTATTGTTCCACAACTCTTAAAGCAGAAAATCAGAGAAGCTCTGGAAATTGCTAAAAACAAACCAGCCATCAATAAAGACAATGAAGAGTTCCGCATCAGAGAAATTTGGGAACCCATTACCCATAGGCTAAAAACTCGCAAAAAACTCCACCCCACTTCTATCGACCCAACCTTTTTGAGATTTACTAGGATAGTGGCCATCAACGCCTCTACCAAAATCTGGGCCATATTACAACAATAATTCAGGGTTCGACTTATTATTAGTGTTGTTCAGTGATTTTAGTTTTATTTTATTTAGTGATTTTATATTCTGGCAAGAGTCTTGAATTTGAACCTGATGATGACAGGCACAGGTCCTGTCGAGATTATCGTTCCAAGATAACACAATACCTGACATTCATAGCTTAGGTAAGCTTATTACCATTATCATGTATAAAAGTCAGGTTGGCCTCAGAGAATATATTAGTATACATATACATCGTATAAAATGTATATGCCTAGGTCAAAAAGGCCCACGAATTTAAAGTAACTATTGGGCCTTAAAGAATTAGTTAAAAAACTATAACGAATCAAAATAAGAGTCAAATCTATTTGCAGCTTCATTGAATAAAAAATAACCACCTTGAAAATATTGACTACCTAAATGCAACAAATATAAGAAATATTAAAAGTTGTTGCCAAATAATGTATTGAAAAAACAAATCAATGACACATTTAACAAGAGGTTTTGAAAGTGTGTGGTGCGACCTTTCGATAAGCACTGAAAGATTTATAGGAAGGGGGTGAGGTAAGTCATTTTTATACAGCAGCATCGTATTGGAAGGACAAGAAAAAGATTTGAAATTTGCGTTATAACAATCGTGTCCTGTATCGTGTGTACAATTCGGCATATTTATACATCACATACAGACAGAAATAATCAAAGTGAATTATTGTCTATAAAAGGTTTACTGTTTTATCGATAAACCACTATCGACCGCCATCCTATTTTTTAAAATTCGTTTAATGATTAAACCAATGTATTATCAAGATTAAACTGGCATACACTCGTTTTCTTTCCTGTCAGTCTGTCTGGCGTCAGGCATTGTAAGACTTTTCAACCACTTATCCGCTCCCACCTAACAAAAAAAATAAAATAAATCCTAAAACCCCTCCCCACCTCTTTAGTTTTGGCTGAGCATAACAATGTTAAAACAGGAGCAAAGAGATCAAATCCCAAGCTAAAGGTAACGAATGCGGCATTGGACTTTACAGTCCCTACCGGCGGTGCTGATCTACGTTTCTTGACCCTTCACCCAGGAAGTCCAATGGGGGGTTGGGTGCCAACCATCCTGAGCTTTCGCACACCCTTCCTGTTTACCTCCCACAGATTTATTCAGGTATCCATTTAAAGCTGGGTCGACTCTGGCTGGGCTTACAGAGTCACGCTACTGAGCCTCGTCCTAAACCAAATAATTGAGTACACTAGGATTCGAACCCACGTCCTCTCGAGATCAATTGATCTCCTGAGGGGAGGGGTGTCAAACACGCTACAAAATCATTTTTAACAACCAATTACTAAGGATCCTAAATCTGAGGAGGGGAGGGGGGGGGGGTACCGGAGGGAAGTTATGCATTTTAACGAGGGAGATCTAATAATTAAATCGTTAAGTGCCTATTAATTATATAATAATTAAATTGTTAAGCGCCTATTAATTAAATAATAATTAAATCGTTAAGCGCCTATTAATTATATAATAATTAAATCGTTAAACTTCCTCCACTTCGCATAGTTATTATTCTTTTCTCGCAGGTTGAAAATTAGATTAATATGGATTACTTTCAGATAAAACATCAAGAATGGTGAATAAAAATTCGCTAGAAATCGTGATAAAAGCAAATGGCTGACCGTCAAAGCCACTTATACCTAGAATTTGCATCCATTCTTCTTTGCATTTCTCTTAGTTGCGTACTAATCCACAGGAGTCCCTCTCGAGTTCACTTTAGACAAGAGGAGTGAATTCAAAAAGAATCGATAGATAGATAGATCGTGTATTTCCAAAGCCCAAGAGCCATATACACATAAAAATTTTGAAAAATAAAGAAATCACAACAGAACAAATTAGGAAACACAGAAACATGATACATAGCAAAACATACCTAATGGTAATTTATCGAGAAAATAAATGTAATTCCATATAATAAATGATAATTAATTGTAAAAACTTTTCCTTCTTTCAAATCCCTTTTCTATGTACGCAACAACACGAAATATTGTGGGTGCATTACTACTTTGTAAAATACCAGGAAGGAGTAAAACAATCCCATGTAAATATTTTTTCTTATACAGAGAGTATCGGGCACTTTGGGAGAAAATGGTCCAAATCTTCGTCCTCATCTCTACAAAGAGGACACACATACCGACCTTCAGGATCAACTATCCCCCTGTTCAACCCCATTTGCCTGCTCTGGATTGGAAGGCAATTCGCCCTAAGCTGAATCAATCGACAAGCTGAATTCGAAAAGAATATGACAAACTGATAAATTATACGAAAAAAAGGATATTATTGAACGATTCAGATGCATGTGGGACATTTTAAGAGGGGAGGGGGGGCTAGCAGCCTCAAAGAATCCTGAGTCACATCTATTTTTGATTGTGTAGGCTGCCTATTTTGGTAAATAGCGCGAAAGCTGTAGGCCTACTACAGTAATGCAATCAATCAGTTCGTGGTAACGAACTGTAAGTAAGGAGCGATGCGGCTTAATAGTAAGCGAAACTCTAAGGGACAGACTTTTGATAACAATATATACTTAAAAATAAATTCTGATGCTTATTCAAAACATTTAAAATGTATCAAGTTTAATGTTATCCACCAAAAGTTACGAGCCTGAGAATAGTTGCCCAATTTTTGAAAAAGCGGGGAACACCCCCAGATCATCAAATGATCTTAATAAATATCACACCATCAGATTCAGCATATCAGAGAACCCTACCGTAGACGTGTCGAGCTCCTATATACAAAAATATGGAATTTTGCTTTTTAGCCATAAGCAAGATCACAGATGCGTCTTTAATAGTTCGTATATATTTTTTTTTCAGGGGTGATCGTACCAAACCAGTGATCCTAAAAGTTCGAGAGGACTCATTTGATCGGAAAACAAAAGTTCTAGTGCCCTATTTAAGTGACAAAATATTGGAGAGCAGCTAGCCCTCCCTCAGGCCCCTTTTTTCCAAAAGTAGTCTGATCAAAATTTTGAGATAACCATATTGTTCAGGGTGGTCGAAAGATCTAATAACAATGTCGACATAACTACTTGATAGTCGAAATAACTATGTCTTTGAGGATGACTTGACCCTCACAGCCCCCGAGGGAAGGGCTGCAAGCTGTGCACTTTGTCCATTGTTTACATATAGCATTGGCTATTGGGAAGTATAGATATATTTTTTGGGGGGGGGGGGGGGTGGAAGGATCTTTACTCCATGGAATTTTCCATGGAGGGGGAGCTGAACTTCCCGGCATTATTTGAAAAACAGCATTTTAGCATAAAAAGCGAGGTATTGAGGAGGGGGCAACCCCTCTGTTTTAAGTTCTAATGTTGCTCTTTACTTTCAGTTGAAAAAACTCGTTTTTATTTTACTTAACCCTTAACAGACAAGACAAGGCCACTTTTTGGAATTCGAAGAAGACCAGGTCGTAATGAGACAAGTAAGGTAGCCTTAGGAATTAACACTGATTTCGCTTTCCCTAACTAGTCATTATCAAAACCGAAGGCGTCATGTTATGCATATTAATGGGCAGATTTATGTTAACATTGATAAGCCACTCCACAAGCTGTATCACCAAATTGTTTTTATTTATAAGGAGACTGGTCCATATTTAGAATAATTTAGAAATAAAAAATAAACACATTTTTCAAGAAACCATAAAAAGAACAAGCGTAAAATCAAAATGAAGCGTTCATCTAACATAATGATAATAATGTTGAAATTTATAAGGAGACTTACATTTGTTTCGCTGACTCGAACTAAAAAATCGCCATCTGCACCAAAATCGTTTAGAAGCTGTTCGCATTCATTCCTTGAGATGGCACCAAAAAACCACTCCTTATCAGCTAGCTGGGGGTGAGATGAGAATTTGGAATTATTTAATGCTAAACAGTCCATACTTCGAGCCATAACAGTATCTACTCCATTATTCGGCCTCGGAGGGACAGCATTTTGAAGTGTCGACCGAGCTTGATTATTCTGACCTCTAAATGGCTCTGTTAAAAAATCACTAATTTCTTGTAAGTAGTTTTTAGGAACAAGTCCTATTTGCCCTTGTCCATTCCTAGCCCTAAACCAATCAGGGTCTGCAGGGGGCCTGTCTAAAATTTCAAGTCTTTCACCTTTAACAAAACTCAGTTCTTGCTCGTTCTGACTCTGGAAATTATATAAAGCAACTACAACATCTAAGACGTTCTCAGCAGCGGAGTACATATGCTGCTGATCTTCAGCGGAGGCTCCAACGTTAGTAGTCTCTTGTATTGTATAATTACTCGGGAACCAGCCCACTTGATTATTATACTGGCCTTTCCACCAGCCATCACTACTTTTTTCCAAAATTAGCACTCGGGTTCCTTTTACCAAAGAGATCTCGTCCATCTGCTGAGCTTGATAATTGTATCTAAAAAATAATAGAAAATCTTTATCTTCGACTTGTGGAAACGACTTCTAAAAGAATTATTGTAACTATGGTTTGTTTCATTAACCTCAAGACAGACTCACAAAGACAAGACAGACTTGATAGACTAAAGGTTTCCATCGGGCTAGATAAAAATAATTATAAGTTCCAGAACCTGAAGTAATCAAGCCTTTCCAACTGAAGGACAGGCTTGAGTTAGTGATGCTATATCCTTTCGAGAGTTCTTAATATTGCGATTAATTTATCGTCTGATATTATGTATATATATATATATATATATATATATATATATATATATGTTATAATGAATGTCCGAAATCCCAGTAAATGTCGACATTCACCAGTGAATGTTCGAAATTCCTTTTTCTCTGCCTCGATTCAATTAGCTTTGCGAGTCAGCTTTTTCAGTGTTATGCAACCTATGATGGTAAAAGTTAAAGTTAGGGTAAGTTAGATTAGGTTAGGCTAAATTTGATTCTAAATATCCGAAATGGGATAAAAACCTAACAAAAGATAGCCTAACCAACCTAACCTCCCGTCATCAAACCTTGCATTAAAATGAAAAAAATTGACTGGCAACGGTGACTAAATCCAAGGAGAAAACACAGGGATTTCGGACATTCACCGGTGACCGTCGACATTAACCAATTTGCGGACATATACCGTAACATCATGACAAAAACAAAAACTCTGGTTCTTGGTGGGGGGGAGAGGGGTTTACGACACTAAAGATGTTGATAATTCACCTAAATTGAGCGGAATAGGGCATTTAATGTATTTTCTCCTATATTTTCTTGATGGGAGGGGGAGCTCATAACCCTAAAGGGTTTGATAATTGATACTTAACCTAAATGCATCGTTTGATGCATTTTTTTAATCCCAAATTTGAGAACTAAGAATCGATAGTCAAAGTTTTTTGCATACAAAAACTAGACATTTCGAAAGTGGTCCAAAAAATAAAAGAAGAGATTTCCAAGCTCTTTTTCAGTCAATCTGAATAAACACGAAAATTTAAAAGTTCCCTTCTGCAATAAATCCCTCTGGATATATTATATTCAATATCACAATCCATAAAGATAATAAAGTATCGATAAAAATATAATTGGTTTTTGCTTTATTTTACCATAGATTTATAGTAACTAATCGTGTATTCACCGTCCTTATATATGACCATTTCTTAGCTTATTTATCTTAGATAATCATTTCCATCACTCCTACTGAAAACTCATCACACGACCAAGACACTGCAGATGTTCCTCCCTGAGCAAAATTATGCTCAGAGCTTCATTATTTGCTGAATAAATTATTTATTCTAACTTAAAAAGTTTTGAACGGAACTGGAAGGATGGTACTCTGGTCAGACTCGCACTCAAGTATTTTCCTTGGAGGGGGGAACACAGTGTAATAAAGGGCCAAAGATAGGGAAATTATTTGGAAACGTAAGGAATAATAGGCAAGAACGAAAATACTAAGATATAAAGGGAGTCGAACACCCCTCACCAGGGTCGTATCCAGGATTTTTTTTTGGCCGGAAGGGGGGGGGACAAAAGTATTTTTTCGGAGGGGGGTTACAAAAACACCTTTAAAAAATCATCAAAAATTTGCTTATATTCATTTTTTTTTTACATTTTTACGAGTCAGACAAACATTTCGGGGGGGGGGGGGAATCCAAACGCCCTTATCACCCCCCTGGATACGGCCTTGCCCCTCACGCTTGGATTTAGTGGGCAAGATCCATGGTATAACGTAGAACATTTTAGGCACTTCCAGTTTTGTATGAATTTCTTGCATTAAGTTAAAAAAAAATTTGTCTACAGTGCATATGCTGACAAGAGAAAATCATTACATTTTTCAGTCAAGCACGAAAAATTACGTTGGTAATTGCGTCATTACTCAACAATTTTTTCCCGCAAATTTTTACAACGCAAAAAATTGCGTTGGTACTCAGCAATAAAATTTCCTTTTTGGAAAAGTCAAAAACAAACAATTTTTTTTCAAAATAAACATTTTACTTTTGGGGGCAGCGTATGAAAAGGGCCAAAAACAGGCAAGTTATTTTAAAACATGAAAAATTACAGCAAAAATAGAAATACCAGGATTTTTAGGAGCAGGACTGAAGACCGCTCGTGCTAGTGTGATTGGGGAGGAGCAAGGGAATAGGGCAGGGTTTTTCAAGCACTTACAGCTTTGTGCAATTTTACTTTTTTTTAGGGTTCGAAAATATTTTCAGCAACAAATATGCTGACAAAAGAAAATCATTAAATTTTTCCGTCAAACATGAAAAATTGCATTAGTAAAACTTTCCTCAACGACAAAACGTCATCTTTTAAAACTTAAAAAAACGAATGAACTATATTTCTACAAAAGAAACATTACTCTGGAGAGAAGAATGCAGTGTAAAAAAAAGTGCCGAAAATAAGTAAATTATTCGAAAGACATAAAAATTGCCATGGAGGCCAGTCATGGAGCCTTTGCGGGGATTTGTAGATTGTTATGCAATTTACTGTTATATAGGCAATAAATCTATCTATCTATCTATCTAACAAGGACAATAAAAAGACAAGAAGAAAATATCCAGCATTTTAGGGGGAAAACTGAAGACCCCTAGTGCCTAGTCCGATTGGGGAAGATCAAGGGAGCAGGGTACAACTTTTCAAGCACTTGTAGTTTCAGTATAATTCTTTATTTTTTTTTTAATTTCAAAAAATTATTCTGCAATACACAAGAGGACAAGACAAAATTTTTATATTTTTCAGACAAGACTGAAAAATTGCATTGTAGGTATGGACAGTACTGTCAGTCAATTTGAAAAGATCAAAACTGAAAACTATTTAAGAATTAATTTGGGACTTCTGATTTGACTCTTAAAAAAGTTTGATTTGACTCTTAAATTTTTTTAAGAAGATCTGTCCCAAATATATATGCGTCACATAGTTATTTATGCGTCACATAGTTTGAAAGAGTCCATATAGCCATTGGGGTTTGTGTCATAGTTTAATGGTCGAAACGAAAATAATAAAGCCAAATACTAGTAATGCAAACAACTCCAATCAAAAATAATTATAAAAAACAAGCATACATTTTACAGGAGATAGGTTTGAGTGAATAAAGCAGTAAAAGGGTAAGTTCAAAGATTTTATTTTGCATATTTAGCATTAAATATATTCTCCTCTTCTGCAAGAAATCTCTATGGATACATTATGTTCATTATCACAATCCATAAAGATAATAAAGTATCAATAAAAATATAATTGGTTTTTGCTTCATTTTATCATGAATTTATATTCATTAATCATGTTATTCACCGTCCGCAAAGGCCAAATTTTTTTATTCTTTATTGCGTTAAATACAGGATTCCGTGACGTTTCGTCTCAAAATTGGATAACATCATTACAGGGTCATGTTTCTTTTTCTTCATTAATATCAATGATACACGCGCACAGAGTGGAGGGATTCACGCTGGAAATTGGTACGAAGTACCTCTCCCCATAAAAATAGAAATTTGGAGGCCTAAAATGGCCTTATGTCTACTTTAACTTCGACTACCAATACCAAGAAAAAATGCCATATGGCACAAAAAACAGTCCCTTCGGGTGCCATGATGCTTTTTTTTTACCCCAACACTAGTGGTCTACTGAATAGCTGTGGATTGGAGAGATTAGGGTCTCATTTGATAGATTATTTGTTTGGATTATCACTTTTGAGATTACTGCTTTTTATAAGCCCATTCTTCCCAATGCCTAAAGAAAGTGTCATGTTGCGCGAAAACGACAAATTTCGGTAAAGTCGTTTTTTTTTTCACTTGCGCCAACAGGCATCCTGCAAGATGCCACACAGCCATCTGGGTAAAGGTAAAAGAATACGGCATTGGACTTTGCGGTCCCTACCGGCAGTGCTGATCTCCGTTTCTTGCCCTTCAGCCAGGAAGTGCATTGAGGCGGGGAGGGGGCAACCATCCAGTGCTTTCGCACACCCTTCCTCTTTACCTTCCCCAGATTTCTCCAAGTACCCACTTAAAGCTGGGTCGACTCTGGCTGAGCTTACAGAGTCACGCCACTGGCCCCCGTCCCAAACCAAATAATTGAGTACACTAGGATTCGAACCCACGTCCTCTCGGACAAAGGATGCTAAATCCAGCGCATCAGTCCACTTGGCTAGGACGGCTCCGTCTGGGCAACTGGGACTGAGAATTATTATATTATCCATTATTCTATTATTACTTTTATATTATTATTATATTATATTATGCTTAACTGATGAAGCTAAGGGGTTTTAGAAAAAGGGATTTTGGTATTCAAAGAATTATTAATTAAAGTACACAAAGAGTGCTTCAGCGTTCTGGTTATCTGGACTGAAAAAACATTTTTTTTTTAAATAGGGCAACGCTTTCCATCTTTTTAACATTATTTTATCTTCATAACTTCATAACTCTACACCGTGGGTGGAGGGAGGGAGGTCAAACTTACTCTGGATATCTAGACTGAAAAAGCTATTTTTTTTTTTAAAACAGACCACTCTTGCACAATAGCTATTTTGGTATTTTCTTAAAAAAATTAGTTCTTATCAACCAATTTATAAGGCAAAATTTCATATCAACGTACCTATACTGGCTCTATTATAACCGCAACACAGATTCTTGTGTGTCCCTCCCTTGCCCTAAACCAGTTTTTTTTTTAATGTGTACCAATGCTGAAGAGTAGTCTATATTTAAATCAGTCAATATTTTAACTTCTTGATAGCACATTTTTGGTTCTTCTAATGTATAATTCGATTTAGAATTTGTTTCAAAGAGGTACTATATTTTTTTGTTCAATTTATAGTTTATTTTGTGGAAGGCATATATTTATTAAAACGACTTCGATTTAAAAAGTAAATACATATTGTTAATTACACACACTTTGAATCCTTAATTTAAGCTAAGAATAGCCATTTGTTTAGTAAGAGCTAAAAACTACAAACAAAACTAGCAATATCATGATTTTTGCCGTATCGATTTTAATTTAATAAAAGTCAACTGTACCTCTTAACCTCTCAGCCCAATTTAATGTTTTGACAAAGAATGAACATGGCAACACACAAACCAGTATCCACTATATAAATTATAAGATTATAAATTATAACATATACATATTTATATAGATAAATATAAATATATTTATATATAAATTTAAATAAATAAATAAATTTAAATAAATATATAAATTATAAGTTTCCACCTAATAGATTATAAGATTTTCCGAGTTATTGAGAAGCAAATGCCCCCCCCCCCAAAAAACGCCTGTGCATAAAAAGAAAGAAGAAAACCGTAGCGTATATTCTTTTTCGAGATATGGAGAAAAATGGCTTGTCTTATGATTATTCCGTTGTCCTTTAAAAACCTTTGTAAAATACGACCTGAAGAAACAGAAAAATATTAGTTTTCACTGTTCAGGTTCTATCTTTCAGTTGTCATTAGTGAGAAATAACTCTATTATTATTTTTTATCCAACAAATTTTAATCCACCTTATAAGGGACTACAAAATACCCCCCTACCAATCGGCAGGCCAAGGTACGTACTGTGACTAGACGGTGTTACGGTAATTTCACAAAGCCTGACTGTAGCATTATCTTCAGGGCAATTGAAAAACAAAACAGCAGACTTTTCTACATTAAACTGCAAACCAATATCAGCACAACTTTTTTCAAGACGCGAGAAATTATTTTTTAATGAAGAAAGCAACCGAGACAGATTTAAAAGATCATCTGCAAAACCCAGAAGTGACAAGTCAATATGCTTGCAAATATAACTCGGAGAGATAACTTGTTGTGCATCATTAACACTATTATTATACAAAGTAGGAGACGCTATAGCCCCTTGCTTTATTCCCTTATGTACGGATATCTCCCCACTAAGCTCACCATCTTGCAAACGAACACGAAGCTTTAGGTTCCTATACATATCACGTAGTGACCTTACAATAGAAGAACGCACGCCTCGCTTACACAGCTCAACCAAAATCTGGGCATGAATCCTAGAGTCAAAAACTCTCCTGATATCATACTGACCTAAGATCAAAGTTTGTCGCGAGAGATGAGCATCAAGTAATATGTTAGCAAGAAGATAAAGTACATGGGTGCACCCGAGGCCTTTTCGAAAACCAAACTGGTTTGGAGGCCTCTCACGCTTATCATAAATCTCATCAAACAAAACAATCTCGAATAGTTTACAAAATACTGAAGATATCGTTACAGGCCGATACGAAGAAGGCTGTGCTTCCCCTTCTCTAATATCGGGATAACCATACTCAGACTAAAGCAACTCGGGACTATCCCTTGTGTCAAAATCATCTGAAACAGAAGGGCAATGTGATGGTAAAGAGCATAACCTCCTAAAGAAATATGTAGAGCACAAATACTATCGCAGCCTTTTGAGTATACCTTTTTCAGCTTTTTATCGGCCTGGCAAATTAAGACCGGTGACACTGAGAAATCGTCGAAGGTGTCGGTAAGCATAGAAGCCAGCTCATTCTCGTAATTCGACTGCAGAACTGGATCAGGCGCTTTGAACTTGGACTCAAAGTAAGCACTCCACTGATTAGCAGAAATATTAGACGTAGGCTTAGCTTCTTCAGGCTTAGACCAAAGCGACCAAATGAGGTTCGGATTCTTACTGAGCTTTTGCACAAAATTTTCTTTGAGGGTTGCACGGTGGGCATCTAACGCTTTATTGAACTTTCGTTTAGTATGGATTCGAATCTCGTTCACTATTCCACTTCGTGGCTTCCCGCTATCATACCAAACTTTCAGCCACAGCTTCGCCGAGGCACAATCCGCCGCTAGCTCCGGATTTCCAAACCACCCTTTCACCTGCGATCTATTACGGATACGCTTCACAGGAACTGCTACACTCTCCACGATACTCAGAGCATGCGATATTTCTGCACAGTACATGTTTATCTGCAGACGTATTTCACTTTCACTGCAATACGAGTTTGCATTTCTCTGCAGCAGATGGAAGGGAACTTTTATTTTACTCAGGATATCCCCAGAAGTAGCCGCAAAGAGATCATTCCACACTTGTTTCCAGTCACTGTATACTCTCTATTGGGATTTGCACGGACCCAACAAATTTGGACAGTCCAGTGTTATTGACAATGACAAAGGCAAATGGTCAGAGTATGAACCATCAGCTGCAACTTTTACTTCGTCACTCACCGGGAAGTTCGTTAACACATGGTCAAGATTTGAGACGGTGTTGGCAACACTGATAAATGTGTAAGCTTTGTCCTTATCAACGACATTTAACTGATCAGGAAGGGAACCTATAACGATTTGAGTCCTTTCAGATTCGGTATATGTTTATTGTTAGATGACAATTTTTGTTGGGATGGTGGAAACACGACTTTTATGCAAGTATCTCGTCAAAAATTGTATTACATACAAAAATTGTATTACATTATATTTTTTTAAATTAAAAAAGCACTATATAAAGCTATTTCCTTTCGAATGAGCCGTTAAGCAACTCTCTTATAATATTCCAGTGCTATGTCAGCAGTGAAGAAAAAAAAAGAAAAACAAAAAAGGTCTCATCAGCGCTACCCACCTAAAAATTCTATTTTTTTTTGAAAGGGGTTGAATCTGTCAAATAGCAAGTGCTTTAGTTTTTTTATTTACATTTGATTTTGTATACATTTTATACATACATTTTGTATGTAACTTTTCATTGTTGTTCAAGCCAGGGGACTGTACGTTTCCTGTATCAAGTTTTCAGCTGAGGCAATTCCAAAGGTTCAATTTTAATTTTGGCCCCAACACCATTTTCGAGGATTTTCAGACTATCTTTCAAAATTTCAATAGCTTAGATTTTGAAATAAATTTTACCACTGTGATTAATCAGAATCATAGAAACCATTTAGAATCAGTTTCAAATGGCAATTTTTACCACTTCAAAGTGGTAACTTTTACCACTGAGATTGATCAGAATCATAGAAACCATTTTGAATCAGCTTCAAATGGCAATTTTTCCCGGTTGACATTTATTTTTTTTTCCATAAAGCGTTTTTAAATTTTCAGTTAGTAGAGGCTGAACTTCATCCTTTACTAGGTTGCAGTGGTTGCTACAGCCATGATCACGTTATATTTTGATTTGACTGGATCAGTCTATAAGTAATGGCTGCAAAATTATGCAGTTTGTCCTTGTTTTGTTGTTTTGCATCGAGTCATTCCAATGCTTAGATTTGCCTGTTCCAGAACCGAATCAGGACTTATCTTTTGTTTGCACCTAGCTGCCATGGTTCACCTTTTCTCCCTTCAATTAACGCAGATAATTTTGGAGACCACACTGCCTTTCCATGACAATAAATAAAAGTTCAAGCAGGGAAAAAATCCTCTTAATAGACAGAAATTTTCACAAACAGTGATAAAATTTCACAAAAATACTAGATATTTCGGTCACATTTGCAGTGACCGTCATCAGTAGTAAAACTGATCAGTAGTAAATCAGTGTTAGCAGTATCATCATCAGTAGTTTTACCGTCATCGGTAGATAGTAATTTCTATCATTTTTTGTGAAAATCTCTGTCTATTAAATGGATTTTATCCCTATTTGAACTTTTATTTATCCCTTCAGTTGCTAACATTGAAAATCCTTGCACAATTGTAGCTTAAAATAGGTGAAACATGCCAACCTTACTGCTAAAAAAAAAACTGTTAATAGAGAAGGAAAAGTTTGGAGGGTTTAAATGACACAGTTCATGCCTCCAATACTAAACAAGAATCTCACATTTCAGTTAAGAGGCTGTTAATGGACAGCTCATGGGTCCAATTTGTAATTTCAATCCTTCTGATTAAAATTCTTGTTTGGTTCTTATCTTAATAACGTGTAGCATGACCACCTTTGCTACTAGCATCTGGTCTGAGAGGAACATTTGAATAACCTAGGCTGTTTCTCAATAGCCTGTTGAGTTAGGACCCCTCCCTCTGTCCCCTGGGTTCATCAAGGACTTTTCAGGATTGAAATTGCTATGGAAAAATTCCGCTCTGATGCTATGGATAAAGACGATAGAGAGGCTGGCGACAGGAGCAAGGCCGTACCCAAAGGGGGGTAGTTAAGGGGGTTTGAACCCCCTCCGAAATGTTTTTTGACTCATAAAAACACAACAAAAATAGATATAAACAAATTTTGTAAGCGTTTTTTGAGGTATTTTTGTGTGTAACCCCCCCCCCCCCCCCCGAAAAAAAATCTTTGTGTAAAACCCCCTCCGAAACAAAATCCTTGGTATGGCCTTGGGCAGGAGGGATGGTTCCCTCAGGGACCTGGATGGTGCCCTGAGGGAGGGATTAGTTATAGGTCAAATAAAACTCCTTCAAAGTTGCTACATCCTAATAATTCAGACTGAAGGGCATACAAAAAAATTGTATGGAAGATTTGTTACTCTTTAGCCTAACATATTGTTATAGTTCCTACTTTCTTCAATTACTCCATGGGTCCATAATAATCATGAGTTCAGTAATGCATAATTTATTAATAGTTACCATGGTGGAACGGTTAATGGACTCTCCTTCGAAATTGAAGTATACGAGATCAAACCAGTCTGTGGTAACCATTCAAAAATGACATAACAGTACACTACGTCATATCTGTGGAGAATTTCCAATCCACGAGTCGCTTGGAGTAAAATAAAAGTTCCTATTTACTGGATGACGAGCGTCACATTTTCGTTCAACGAATGCCTTCAGTGTTGTTTTACATAGCTTCAAGGCAATGTAACAAAACCTTTGGTCTAATTCACTATATAGATATATACATATATTAATTCAACATGGCACAATTTCCATTATAAAGCAAACCTCTCTGTCCAATATTTGCAAAGTTGGTCGAATCTTGCCCATGACTTGACAAACACCTACAGGCACCTTGTTTAAGTGGTGAATGTGGTTCCTTATGTACCTCAGCAAATCACGCACCTGTCAACCCTCATATTTTTTAAACTTCTGGCCTCAAGACTATCTAAGACAACTGGTTCCAATCGTGTCGTCCAGTCTATATCCATTATTTTTGGAGCCAAGCCATCTAAAGAAGTAATGATAACTAGTTTACTACTTTCTAGATTGAGTCTATCCCTGGTAACCTGATAAAACTCCAGAATTTTTTCTGTCCCAAAACACTGAATGTTTGCAAATGGCCGTAGCTACTGGTCTTTTGTGAGGGTCAGATTCCAGCATATGGGTTATTAGACATGTGGCTGAGCAATTACTTAAACGAGACAAATTATACTTTCCTCAAGCAATGTTTTCTTGCCCAAGTTGGTTTTTGTCCTCACCAGGTCTTAACTAAATAGGGATAAATGGGTGACTTCCCCCAGGCAATGCATAGTAGAATAAGCACTCTATCCCAAAAACCTCATTAGATGATGTGCAGCGTTTTTCGGCCTGCATCTCTGGAGCGACCCATCCAAATGTTCCAAAAACAGTGGAACTTATAAAAATGATGTTTAATGACAAATTTGAAAGCCATTGCTCTTATATACGTGTTTTTTTTTCAATTTTACATTCGTAAGTGCGATATAGCACTGAAAACAAATCTTATGGTGCCACTCCTTAAGTGGAAAAGCTCTGAAGTACAAAATAGGTATCATTGTAATAGTTATGTTCCAGAACCCATAATTGGAGGTTCACAAGAACCCCTCCTGTACACTCCGCTCCCAGCCGTCTTAGTAAGTTTCATAAATTGTCTGCTCATCAGTAAGCTACTGAAACATTAGCAGGCTACCACACCGTCGTAGATAGATGTTTAATGGCTCAATTGTAAGACATTGTTTATATTTACTAGGTTTTTAAAAAGTCTACCATCTATAAGATGTCACATAATTTAATGTTAACTAGTTTCTGAGGAGAATTTGCGTTTCAGAGAAAAACGGTCGTTTTTCTTCTTTATTCGAGGCCTATTGGGTTACTAGAACATTATAGAGAGATGCTTAAGAGCTCATTCAAAAGCTATTTCTCATATGTACGTGGTTTATATATATTTCACCGTGTGCGGGTGCCATATGGCACGAAAAAAGGCACTTCTTATGCCGTTTCACGAGGGGTGCGATAGCCGAATACTAGAACATCTTAGATTCTCCCTATAAATTCCACGATCTGCTAGTTTCAAATAGCACTAAAAACGGCACTTTTGGTACCATGTCTCTCGTGGAAAAGCTAGGGTGAGTGGGCTACAAGAACTTTTTATAGTGATGTTCAATATAATGATGCTCGAAACAAAATCCTGGGTACGGTCTTGGGCAGGATGGATGGTTCCCTCAAGGACCTAGATGGTCCCCTGAGGGGGAGGGATTAGTTATAGGTCAAATAAAACCCCTTCAAAGTTGCTACATCCTAATAATTCAGACTGAAGGGCATACAAAAAATTGTATGGAAGATTTGTTACTCTTTAGCCTAACATATTGTTATAGTTCCTACTTTCTTCAATTACTCCATGGGTCCATAATAATCATGAGTTCAGTAATGCATAATTTATTAATAGTTACCATGGTGGAACGGTTAATGGACTCTCCTTCTAAATTGAAGGATACGAGATCAAACCAGTCTGTGGTAACCATTCAAAAATATGAACAATACCTATGTATGTATTGATCTTTAATTTGAAATTTGATTTCTCTAACTGTTGAATGTCCAAATTAGCAGTGGTAAACAATTGCAGATGCTGCAACCCACAATCTATGAAATGCTTTTTATTGCTAGCTTCTTCAAAATCCACAGTACTTAAAACTCATTTTATCTGTAAATTTTCAGATATCCGGGTTGCAGCGGTAGCTAGCAACCTAGTAAGAGACGATCAGGTCCAATGTTAAGAAATATAAAAACCCCTAACTCCTAAAAACAGAGTCAGATCAAAACAAAAAGTACACCATTAGAACCGCCTTGTCCGAAACCCCTATAAAGGAAACTTACCGCCCTGCGGCTTGAATAACAAAGAAAATATATTGGCTTGATAATCAAGAAAATTGACTTTAACCACGTTATTCTCCACAAACGGGATATTTTTTTCTTTCTTTCTTTTCCACAGATAGCTTGGCACTGGAACATCGTAGAGAGTTGTTCAATGGCTCATTTTAAAGGAAATCTCTAGATCTAGCGCTATTTGTACTTAATTTTTTTTTTTAAATTAATTTTTTTTTACGAAAAACTTAATTTTTTATATACAATATTAATCAATG
>JAQQPU010003266.1:0-10899 GCA_029168905.1 Artemia sp. Kazakhstan ARC1039 | reverse complement strand
GAAGAGGTAAAAATATGTCACTTGTTAAAATTCTGAATATAAATAGGCATAAAAAACTCATAATTGCAGGTTCAACCCTTAGGATTGATATAGAACAGTTCTGCATTTTGAAGACACTATCTCTTTTATCGAAGACTGGTCCTCTCTGAACCAATCCCGGGAAGAGGGAGATACAGGAAAATAGCTCAGATTTAGCCACTAATTTTTTCCATGGAGGCAAGTCAAACTGAAGGGGGGATATGGATTCCTAACTATGTCCCTTCTATCTGCAGATGTGATAACAACATCTTTCTGTAATAGATTAGGTCTTTTTTGGTAAAAGTAATCAGCATTAGTATGCTTTCGTTGCATCGTTCATTCAAAAGAAGACAAAGGAGGGCCATTTAAGCAGTATTAATAAGTGGCAAAGCATGATACAAATCCGAGTATAATCTTTAAAGCTTTGATCAAACGGTTTTCAATAGCAAGTATAATAAACTCTTATTTTGGTCGGCATTTATGAGAAGGAGATAAAGTTGGAGCCCATAGCCAAAAACTTCCCGTTCAAGGGTTCTAAACTTTTGGACCACATACAAATGTTTACAAAAATACGAGGCGTGTTTTTAAAGTAAGGTCCGTTTGAATATAACTACACAACGAAAGATTGTTTCAAAAAAGTATATTTATTTGCAGAAAGTACATACTTTACTCTATTTAAAGGCATAGTTGCCAAGCTCGTTCAAACACTTATCACACCTCTCGACTAATTTTAAAGTAGCCTCTTCATGAAAATTTGCCGCGTGATCCGGTAGCCAAG
This sequence comes from Artemia sp. Kazakhstan ARC1039, assembly GCA_029168905.1. NCBI lineage: Eukaryota > Metazoa > Arthropoda > Branchiopoda > Anostraca > Artemiidae > Artemia > Artemia sp. Kazakhstan ARC1039. The sequence goes on along the minus strand of JAQQPU010003266.1, from coordinate 10,103 downwards.
AGTTCACTGCTGTTTTTTACGTCGTCATCACCATTGTAATGGTTGTCACTGAGATGGCAACCGGTTGAACTGAAGAAGAAAAATGGGTTTCGCATATCACGCCCACATTGAGGCAACAGAACATGGTATGGAAACAAATACACTCCCCTTCAAAGTTGAAGGCCAAAAAGACTGGACAGTTAAAGTTGAAGGCCAAAAAGACTCTGTCCCAGCGCAAAATCATGGCGTTAGTGTTTTGAAATAGGCATGGTGTTTTGTTGGTAGACTTGATGCAACGAGGAACCACTATCAATGCAAAAACATACTCCCCAACCCTTAGATAGCTCTGCAGAGCGATTAAAAAAAACAACTTGGCATGCTGACACACGGAATTATCCTTCTTCATGACAATGCATAACCTTATACTGCAGGTTAGACATGCAATTTGTTTCGATAGTTTTTCCTGGGAAGTTTTGGACCATTCACCCAACAATCCTGATCTTTCGCCAAGCGGTTACCATCCGTTTTTTCACCTCAAGCAACACCTCGGTGGCAACGGTTACAATGATGACGACGACATAAAAATGGCAGTGAATATATATATACCACCAAAATATTTTCCCCCGGTTTAAGTTTAACATTGGTCCCCAAAACACTTAAAGGAAAGCAATTTTACAATTAATTAATTTTTTCTGTACAAGCTATAAAAATATAATAATATACAGTAAATAATGCATCTATCACAGTTTGAGAGCCCCAAATGCCATAATTGACTGCGTCTACAGGCTTTAGCTGACGTCAGATCCGCGTGCCTGAATCTATCTGGCCAAGAGTCTATTCACTTCATAATCAAACAGTTCGTGGTAACGAACTGTAAGTAAGGAGCAATTCGGCTCAAGAGTAACCAAAACTCTAAAAACCGGGGTTTCGATAACAATAGATACATTAAAAGAATTGGCCTTTTATGCTGATTCCAAATACATCAATTCATTAAGTTTAATGTTAGCCATCAAAAGCTATGAGCCTGAGAAAGTCTGCCTGATTTTCGAAAAATGGGAGAAACATCCTCAAAGTTCAAACGATCTTAAAGAAAATCACATCACCAGATTCAGTATATTAGTGAACCCTACTGTGGAGATTTCAAGTTCTTTTCTACAAAAATGTAAAATTTTGTATTTTTGCCATATGGAAGATCACAAATGCGTGTTTATTTGTTCGTTTTATTTCCCAGGGATAATCATATCGACCTAATGGTCCTAGAAGACCGGGAGAGAACTCATTTCAAAAGAAATCAAAAGTTCTAGTATCCTTTTTGATTACAAAAAAAAAAAAAAAAAAAAAAAAATGGAGGGCAAATTTTCGCTCAAAGATATCTGATCAAAATTTTAAGACAGCCATTTAATTCAGCATAGTTGAAAGGTATGCTTTTGGTGATGACATGACCTCCAAAGTCTCTAGGGGAAAAGGCTCTAAATTACGTAGTTTGCCAATATTGTTCACATATAGTACTTGTTATTGGGATATTAAATAAAAAAAAACAAGTTTTTTTTAACTGAAAGTAAGGAACGACGTTAAAACTTAAAACGAACAGAAATTATTCCGTATATGAAAGGGGCTGTCCCCTCCTCAACGCCTCGCTCTTTACGCTAAAGTTTTTCATTGTTTAAAAAAACTAGAGTTGTGAGAAAGTCAAACTTTAGCGTAAAGAGCGAGGCGTTGAGGAGGGGACAGCCCCTTTCATATACGGAATAATTTCTGTTCGTTTTAAGTTTTAACGTCGTTTCTTACTTTCAGTTAAAAAAACTTGTTTTTTTTATTTAATTTTTGAACGTTTTTGAATAAATGCAGGTTTTGATTTTGGCTCACCGTACATGAATCATTTAAAAAAAATGAATATTAATTTTATTTTTATTTGGTTAAATGGCTTTCTCGAAACCTGTTTAATTTTATTTACGAACGTTTTTATTAGTAATAAATATACGTAACTTACGAATTAACTTAAGTACCGAACCTCTATATTCTTATATTTTTAATACGTATATTAGAGGGTTCGCCCCCTAGTCAATACCTTGCTCTTTAAGCTAAAGTTCGATATTTGGTCAAATTCTTTAAAAATGACCCCTTAATCACAAATGCCGTTAATTAGAATAAATAGCTCTTATGAAAGTACTAAATAATCTTTGGCTTAAAGAGAGATTTATTGACTAGGGGATGAACCCAATCATATACGTAAAGTTTTCTGTCGTTTTAATTTTTGATGTTGCTCCTTACTTTCAGTTAAAAAACCTGTTTTTTTTTATATATAATTTTTGATCTTTTTTTAAAATAATGCTGGGAAATCCGGCGCCCCCTTCATAGCAATGTCCCTTCTCCCATGAAAAATTCCTTCCTGGTAAGATCCTCCCACATAACCCCCGACCCCCTCCCCCCCACTACCAGAAAAAATACCCTCTGAAAACGTCTGTATACTTCCCAATAACCAATACTATATGTTAACATTGGGTAAAGTTCATAACTTTCAGCCCTCCCCCTGGGGACTTTGGGGGATTAAGTCATCCTAAAAAACATAGTTATCATATTTTCGACCATGCTGAACAAAATGGCTATCTCAAAACTTTGATCGGGCGACTTTCGGAAAAAAATTAGCGTGGGAGGGGGCCTAGTTGCCCTCCATTTTTTTTGGTCACTTAAAAAGGGCACTAGAACTTTTAATCTCCGTTCGAATGAGCCCTCCTACGATATTCTAGGACCACTGGGTCGATACGATCACCCCTGGGAAAAAAACAACAAACAAACAAACAAATAAACACATCCCTGATCTTTCTTCTGGCAAAAAATGCAAAATTCCACATTTTTGTAGATCGGAGCTTGAAACCTCCGCAGTAGGGTTCTCTGATACGCTGAATATGATGGTGTGATTTTCATTAGGATTCAATAACTTTTAGGGGGTCTTTTCCCCTTTTTTCAAAAATCAGCCAAATTTTCTCAGGCGCGTAACTTTTGATAGGTAGGACTAAACTTGAATAAACTTATATATTTGAAATCAGCATTAAAATCTGATTCTTTTGGTGTATCTATTGGTATCAGAATTCCGTTTTCTACAGTTTCGGTTACCATTGAGCCGGGTCGCTCCTTACTTACAGTTCGTTACCACAACTGTTTGATATACCAAAATTGTCCTTGATAATTTTCTGGAGGGGAGGGGAGATTTTACATGGGAAGGAAAGTTTCCGGGTGGAATTTTCCAGGATATATGGTTTACATGGAGGGAGGTAAGAGGATTTCCTGGCGTGATTTGAAAAACGGTCAGAAATTAAGTAAAACAAATAAGTTTTTTTTCCAACTGAAAGTAAAGAGGAACACTAAAACTTAAATGAGCAGAAATTATTCTGTATATAACGGTGGGGGGTCCCCCTTCCTTATATTCTAGCTCTTTACATGAAAGTTTTACTCTTTAGGAAAGACTAGGCTAATCAAGCACAAGGAACATTGATTCTGAATTATCTTTAAAAAACTTATAAGACTTAAGCATAAAGAGCAAGGTTAAAGAGGGACCAGCCCCACCAAATACAGACTAAATTCCATTCATTTTAATTTTAAATGTTGCTCCTTACCTTCAGTAGAAAAACTTGTTTTTTTGTTTTACTTCATTCAAACATGAGACCACACAGTCTTGTTCACCAAAATAGAGCAATTGACAGGCTCCATCTGTAGCAATGGACCCACTTCATGTCCAATTAACTTTTTGAATCTTCGTTTCACAATTTGGGTCCTATTTCACCTTTTTGATTTCATCTTTTAAGGTGGACCTTATTTTCCCTTTCTTTCAAGTGGTATTATTTTTTTATGTTTTGAATAATTTGAAAGGCAAGTTTTGTTTTCATTTTTGTATTTTTTCTTTTACTATTGACGTGGGCTGAGTGGATGTTTTGCCAATATTACGGGGGTATTCTCAACCATCCCAGGGTATGCTAAACAAAATACCCATACCAGGTTATCAGCTATACCTGCATATGGGGTGGAAGGGAGGGAGGCCTCAAATTCATATTTGTAAACAAATCTACCCAATCAAGGAGAATTTTGTTTTCACCTTGCTTTTTCAAATATTATTCAACTCCTTACCTCCAAAAAACAATAAAAGCATTTACGTCTATTACATAGAAATGTCAATTAAACAACTCATTCATTCCACTAGTAATAAGGCTTGTCAATTATGCCCTTTTCAAATTTAAAGACTCACCTGTCAAAAATAGAGGGTTTTTCTCTCTTAACATAATTGCTGGGGACATATCCAGAAAGGCCTTTGCTGTTTTGAACTCTCCACCAATGTTTAGAGTCATCAAGTAAAAGCAGTCTTTCATTTTTCTTTAATCCAAGTTCTTGTGTACCTTGGGCAATATAGTCGTATTTTGCTATGACATAGTTCTCTTCCATGCTTCTTCCTGTAAGAAAAAAAAATAAAGCCAAAAGATATTGTGTCTACATCAGTGGCATCATAAAGTGGCCATCAATAAAGTGGCATTAGGAGAATGAACCCTCCCAAGTTTAATTTGTTCAAAAAAAACTATTTGTTGTTAATTACAAAAGCAACTATATTGTCAGTTGGGAATGACAAGGTTGTATCTCCAATATTGCAAATTTTCAGGGGAGCAAATAAAAAACTTCACAAGTTTTTTTATTTCCTCTCTGATAACTGTAAAACAAAAACAGATTGATATGCATTGATTTTACATATCAATCCCTTTTTGTTTTATGGTTATCAGAGGGAAAATAAAAAAGTTAAGTTTTTTATTTACTCTTCTGAAAATTTGCAATATTGGAGATAGAAGCTTTTGATACTTGACTAACACTATAGCAATTTCCTTTCAAATCAGCGATGAAACTTAGCCCTGGTGGGAAAAAAAGATATCAGCATGACAAATGGAAAAACGTGGTTTCCCCTGTTAGTCAAGAGGGGGGATTGTACTTCCACTGTACAAGATTTTCGACCATGCTGATTCCAATAGCGCACTTCTTCGTTTACATAAGAAACCATTTTCGACGTTTTCCAGTTTTTTTTTCGAAATCACCATAAGCTTCTTTTTGTTTCAAAATTTTACTTTTAAGGTGAAAGGAAAAATAGTTACCATTCCTGAGCCATGGTCAGATGGCAATTTTTTCTCACTAAGCAGTTTTTTTTTGCGCATTTTTAACTTTTCGTTACTATGGGCTACGGTTTGCCTTTTACAAGGCTGCAGCTACAGCTGCAACTATGATCTGAAGGACCCCCCCCCCCCTGGAAAGATAGAAAAATAGTACCTTGAAAATGTACTTTCCTTGGGTTTTGCCCCCACTCATAAAAATCCTCTGCTGAGCCTTCCCCTTAAGGATTGGCAATGGATACATAGCCACAGAGAAGGGAAAAATTCCTCTTCCCCCCTGAGTATAAGATCATCTCTGACTCAGGAGTTAAACAGGGTTGAGTTCTAACCTTATTTATATGGGTCATTTTATCCACTTTGTCTTAAGCATCACAGCAAAGGCTATGGCAGAGCCTGGGACAAAATGGGGAAGTAAAACTTTCCTAGAATTAGATTATACTGGTTGACTTAAGCATCCAGATGAAGAGCAAAATGGAGGGTTTGGGAGTTCAGGGTACAAGAATAGGTTTGAAAATTAACATTAAGAAGACTAACTTGCAAAGACTGGAAATAAGTGAGGGTGATGAGGTGATGTAGCATAGCAAGAAGATGGATCAAATAGACCGCTTCCCTTACCTAAATAGTATTTTTAGTAAAGACAATGAGTCCAGTGAAGATGCTAAAGGCATAATTAAGGCCCATGGTGTTTTTCACAGTTCAAAAAGGTTTGGAAGAACAAGAAGATGAGTCTGAAAACCAAGATTAGAATATTGAAAGCTACAGTGCTGACAGTGTTCAAGCATGCTTCTGAAGCATGGGCACTCCAAAAGACAAAGGAGAATTTACAAGATGTGTTCTAGAGAAATTGTCCAAGGATTGTTTTGAGTAGCCTATGCGTTTAATTGACCATATTTCCAACAGTAAGGAGTACAAAACATGTAATTCAATCCCACTTTCTAGGGCTATAATGAGAGAAAGGTTGAGATGGCTAAGACACAGTTCTGCAGATGAAGGATGAAAGATTGCCAAAGATTGTCCTTGTCAGCCAGCCTATTAGGGCAATACAAAAAGTTGTCCATTCCATCTCATTCATCCCGGTATGGGATGGAATGAGTTTGTAAGAAAATATTTAAGTGGAAATGGGTTATTAGGAAAATATAAACAGGGAGGCTTTGAATAGATTGGGATGGACAAGCAGCATAAGTAGCTGTGTTGGCCTCAGGCAGTTTGGTATGGCAGTGAGTTGTCAGTTGTAGCAGTAGTTTCAGAGAATATTGAGGTGGATGTTATACTAAATCAAAAGAATTTAGGCACATCCAGGTTGTCAAAAGGGTGTATCTGCAATATATTTGGAATGGCTTAGGGTGCTAATATGAAACTTTCAGGGAATGTTAAGATGGATCCTCCAATAAATTAATACACACTAAGTCTATACAGGTTATCAAAAGGGCATATCAGCAATCTCAGGAACAGCTGAGGGTATGAAGTTGACACTAGCAACAGTATGCACAGTATTCAAATCTAAAGCAACTGAGCTTATGAGTAACTAGAAATAACAACACATATAGGAGTATGAAGTAGTTGTCAACAACTATTGTAGTTTGAAATCCTATAAACATACAAAGTAAGTCATTATACATAAATGCAATTCAATTCAATGGGTTTCTTTAAAAAGACAAAAAGTAAATTGCACATAATACAAAATACTCAGTCCATTTCTGGACACCAAGAACCACAATCAATATCATTTCAACATAATATGCAGAGTGGTCACCAGTCATACTCCCAGAGACAACACTACCTCTCATTAATCAAAAAAACAAATAACTATTACCTTCCTACTCCTTTCCCCAGGGGAAGCCACCCCATCATAAATAAAAAAGAAGTCATACATAATTTAGTTATTTATATTTTAATCTTAAACTTTTTATTGATCATACTTTACATTATAGGTCTGGGAGGGGCAACTGCCCCTCCCAGACCTCGGTTTGCCCCCTTCCCCCCCCAAGACCCCAATTAGCCCCCCCCCCCCCCCCAGTTGAAACTTAGTTTCTTCCAAAAACTTGTCAGAAGTAAGATAAACCTGCAAAATTCAAGCATCAACAAAAACAGATCAGTTTTTAGTACATATTTACCTTTATAGTACTATAAAGTACCTTTATAGACTTTTAAAGTACTAAATAGTACCTTTATAGAACCAAATGGCTAATTTTTTAGTTTTTACTGCCACTTTCACTGGATTTGGGAAAATTGCCTCCAACTTTGCCCCCTCCCTCCCCCAAGTAATTTGACAAAATTACATCACCTGTTGACATCCATGGCTCCCATTTATACTTGGCCCTTGTGAAGCTTGCTTCAGAAAAAAACATTACTATCCACCAGTTGCCAACCCAGGCATCCCATGTTCTGCAGCCCTTTGACAGGGTTGTTTTCAAAGGGCTGAAATCATTCTATGAGCAGATGTCATATTGTAATATGTCCCCCAGGTGATATCTTACCAAAAATGGGACTCAAGAGAAGTGTATGTCATATCTGGGAGACTTACCTTACCCCTTCACTGATTAAAAAACTATTACAAACAACAGGAATTTATGATTCTGCTATTCCAGTGCATATCAACTGTAACCTCATTGACAAGGCAAAGTTTGATCCAGTCAAGTTAAGACAATATGTTGCAAGTAAGAATCAGTCTTAAACAGTACAAAAAATCAGTCTTAAATATCTACTTAAACAGTTTCTGATAGTAAACAATCAGATTCTTCTTTGATCTGTCTATTATTAATGAAATTAAATAACGATATTAAATAACTAATAATTAAGACTACAATTCCCTATTTGTCCTCTATGTTCACAAAGAAATTTTATGCTGGATCTTGAAAATTAACTTTGTCATACTATTGATAGCTTTCATAGTTCTTGAAGTCAGATTTTATTTTTATTTTTTTTAGTTTCATCATTCTGCTGTTTATCTTGATATTCACCAATACGAGAAGGCACTTGAGCTTTGTCGACGTTATACACCTTTGTTTGTGGCATCCCATCCGTCATTTTCAGAAGAAGAAGTTGAGGAGTTTTAGAGAAGAAATGTCTTTTGTGAAAGTTTGTTCCAAGAACAGACATTTACGACAGTCAGAAGCTCCAGCAAGGTTTTACGTTAGCAAAGTCATCTTGCTTTGCAAAAATTCTTGTGATTTTTATGGTAATTCAGAATGGGGTGGATATTGATCAAAATGTAAATAGGCTGGTAACATTGGAAAAGTGTGTGCAAAACCTTTATATTTTTTAGAGAAAACGAAAAGTAAAGTGTTGAGGTCAGTGAGTGATGTTGATGAGAGTTTGAAAACTACTTTACAATCAGCAAAATCATCTTTGCCTCATATTGATGAATGTCAAAAACTTGCAAGTCCTTCATTTGGTATGAGTACTGTGACTAAGCTTCTTAGGAAGAAGCCTTCTAAAGATTGAAGCTTGAGTCCAAAATCCTCAAAGTCATATCCACCTCTTTAAAGACTCATGGTTCTCACATTGAATCTGAGGTTTTCTCCTTAGTGAAAAAGGCTTTTAGGAAAATTGAGCAATCTCTTAATGATGAACAAACACAAAACAAAGATTTATCAAATATCTTCAAGGACACACATCAAAGCTTCAAGGATAAATTAAAGCATCGTTTTAACCATTTAAGCTCTGATGGTGTGGAATCATAAGCTGATAAGGTTGAACAGTACCTTTGTACAAGATTGTACTGAAAACTTACTTATAATGGCTTCTCAGTCAAGGAAGATAAAGATTTGAGTTTGCAAAAGAGGATAAGGCAGATGAATTGGATAACTCCAGAAATGATTGATTGTGTTGGAAATGAAATTGGACACCATCCAAAAATTAATGGTACAAGCAATATCAAATCTTATAGAAATCGATTCAAAGAGGATTCCTCAAGAGAAGCTTGAACTCATTGTAGAAACCTGTAAATTATCATTTTAGATTGTTGGTGAGTCTGTTGAAAATTTGGGTGACACTGCTGGATCTGTTGATGATCTTTTACCAATATACTCATCTATATCCTGCTTAGGGCTTATCCCCCCCCCCCCAATTGTGGTTGAATATTATGTATATCACTCATTTTGCCAATCCTGCCTGATCTGAATCAGGAGAAAGTGGATACTATTTAACCAATTTCCGAATTGCTATCAAGTTTATACAGAAAATGTTGGGGAAAGATCTGGACTTAACAGAAGAGTAATTCAACTCATGTATGTCTGGTGAATTATTTCCATTAAATGCTCTAAGAAATGGTCACTATCAATCAGAGGGATTACAGGTAATGTATAACAATTTAAAAACGCTGGAAAATATGCAATTAAAGTATGAAGAACTTGAAAGTGATATGGTGCTTGTCAAAAAAGAGATTCATGATTTCAATGAAAATATTTCCAAGGAAGTTAAAGAGGTTCTAGATCAGTATCCAATGAAGTTGAAAGGACCAAATTTGGATTTCTGGGCAATGCTCCCCAAGATTTACCCCCTCCTTTAGTTCCAACTGTAGTTGGTCCACATTTGCCAGGACTCAGTCAAGTGGATGAAGCGTTTTTTGTTGGCGGAAAGAAAATTCCAGTAATACATTGTGAAGCAAATGAACCCTCTGAAGTGGATGCCTTTGGCATGAGTGCTCTAGCATCAGTTATACTCAAGTTTCAGTAAAAAAAAAATTGTTTGTCATGATGAAAATTCAACAATTTCCTTAGGACTAGGTATCATTAAATTGTCTTTTTGAAAGCAAGTTAAAAATAAAATTCTAGAATGAAATACAGAGTAATTTATTAGAGAACTTTGGATTGAGAGGCAAATGTTTAAATGGCTTAATTCAGTTACTTGATAGCTGAATTGAAGTTATCAAGTATTTTGCAGTAGGTTGCATCAAGACATGGCTAATTGTAGACAGAGAAAAGCCAAGACAGATAGTCCAAGTAATTGAGAGGCAAATGTTTAAATGTCTGGGGCATGGGT
>JAQQPU010003265.1:24662-60410 GCA_029168905.1 Artemia sp. Kazakhstan ARC1039 | reverse complement strand
ATGTGTGTATATCCTTCGTTTTCTCCTTTTTTAGTTTATCGGTTTGTTTTTCATACACGTGGTCCTATGAGGAAGATGTTTTTTATACTTATTATGTTAGCTTCAGGTTCGTTAATTACGGTCTATATTTGGCGAATCACGTGCAAAATAACTAATGCAAATACTGCTTGCTGATAGCACAGTTGGTAGGAACATCGATGATATAACTTGACGATCTTTTCGATCCGTTAGGTTCTCAGGTACGCACTTAAAAATTCAGTCTAGAAGTAGATGAAGCAATTGATGGTGTTAGAGATGCGCATATAATTGTATGTGTTCGGTATGTTAAAGGGAATTATATAAATGAATACATATTGTATTACAAGCCTATTCCTGGCACAACCGCATCCAGTGAAATTTTCAATATAATCGACATTTTTTTTTAATGACAGCGGCGTATTGTGGAATAACTGAGTTGGGATTTGTATAAATGGTGCACAGTCAATATTAGGAGCGAAACTGGCCTCCAAGGACTAATTAAAAGGAAAACACCTGATGTCCTCTGGACGCGGTGCTTGCTCCACAGGGTAGCTCTCATATAAACAAAATTGCAATTTTTCTCGAAGGAAATCATAATGAGGACCGCAAATATGTTTTGAGTTAGTAATTTTATTACTAAAATTATTTATTTGGTAGATTTTTTGGGGAAATCAAGTGTTTTGAATAAATTGATGCAAGGACCACAAATGTCATCTCTTGATTCAGATAGATCAAGCGTTCTAAAAAACAAATGTGAGACGAATTTGGAAAAAATGATTTTGGTATGTTTTGGTATGTTTGGTATGTGGCGCATACGTTTGAATGTATGCGCCCAAGATAACATAGAAGCAAACAAAATCTATTTGTTGAACACTTGTATGGTTTGCTAATTGATTTTTCGAGTTATTTTGATGATCTTGATTTCAAGAAATATGCTTGGATATAAAATCCATTTATCGACGAAGAATATGATAAATTTGAACTAACAAGTAATGAGAAAGAAAACTTGATTGAATTATCTCATGATGCTTCTTTAAGATCAAAATTTCAGAATTTATCTCTAATTTAATTTGGCTCACTCTATTAAGAGTGAAAAAAGTATTTGTCAAATAATGGCCAGTGTGTGGGAAATATATGCAGCTTTGTCGTCAGTCTGTGAGAAGCATTTGCAGCTTTGTTATCAGTCAGTGAGAAATATTTGCAGCGTTTTCGTCAGTCTGTGGGAAGTATTTGCAGCTTTGTCATCGGTCCCTGAGAAGTATTTGCAGTTTTGTTATCAGTCAGTGAGAAATATTGTGAGCTTTGTTATCAGTCTACGGGAAGTATTTGCAGCTTTGGCATCAGTCTGTGAGAAGTATTTGCAGCTTTGTTTTCAGTCTGTGAGAAATATTTGCAGCTTTGTCATCAGTCTATGGGAAGTATTTGCAGCTTTGTCATCAGTTTTTGAGAAGTATTTGCTGCTTTGTCATCAGTCTCTGAGATGTATTTGCAGCTTTGTCATCAGTCTAGGCAGGTATTTGCAGCTGTGTCATCGGTCTATGGGAAGTATTTGCAGCTTGGTCATCTGTCTGTGGGAAGCCTTTGCAGGTTTTTTATCAGGCTGTGGGAAGTCCTAATCATTTATATTTATTGAGAGTTCTAAGGTAAAGGTAAAGAATACGGCATTGGACTTTACTGTCCCTGCCGGCGGTGCTGATCTCCGTTTCTTGACCCTTCAGCCAGGAAGTGGAATGGTGGGTTGGGGGCCAACCATTCTGTGCTTTCGCTCGCCCTTCCTGTATATCTTCCCCAGATTTCTCCAGGTACCCATTTTAAGCTGGGTCGACTCTGGCTGAGCTTACAGAGTCACGCCATTGACCCCCGTCCCAAACCATATAATTGAGTACACTAGGATTCGAACCCTCGTCCTCTCGGCTAAAGAATCCTAAATCCAGCGCACCAATCCACTTGGCTAGGACGGCTATTCAGAGTTCTAGTATGTCCTAAATAATATAGGATTAATCCCATGCTATTATAGATAAAAAAAAAAACAACAACAAATAATCAGCTTCATTATTTTTAACGCTAATCGTAGGGCTTTGCCACTATTTTGCTTACCGTTATGAGTAAAGCCCTGTGGATTGTTTCATAGAGATTTCTTATGAAATTTGGAGGTTCTATGTTACAAGGTTTACATGAATATTCATTTTCCAAGATTTGCGAGTGGTCCCTCTAAGTAGTTTAAAGACACTATTTAGTAAAATTCTTCCAACCAGCATCAACACCTCTAACATGAAGTATTTGGCAAAATTACCTATAATGCCACGAAATCTGATTTGGCTTCTAATGGTAGTTCTTTTCCACAATGTACCATCCTGGCCAAAGTTAAAACCAATTTCCGGCTGTTTGAAAGATTAAAGTCAGCTTTGTCAACAAAATTTAGTTCTCTGTAAGCGTTAGCTCATGGATATATGATAAGAGAATGATCAGTGCAGTCATATGCAATTTTTACACGTAATCGTTTGTTTTTTGTTGTATTTTTTTTGCCAAACCCTATCCCCCAAACCGAAGTTCTGGGTGCTCCGCATTATAAAGAGTTAGTTTACCTAATAAAATGGGTATTAAAACGAGAAAATGGGGGTATAGGTCCATAATTAAAGCGTTGTGTGTCGCATGAATACGAAAAATGCTGTAGTATTCAGTGCCTTGGTGGAGATACAGTTGGATCCTAGCCGGAAGGCGTAACGGTGAAAATCTTTTTTCCAGAATAGGCGTAATATAGTCCAGAAAGGGAAAAGTATGTCGGATAAAACTCAAAGATACAAAAATGCCTCTAAATGACACCTGTACCTCACTACTTACAGGCATGGCCTTTCATATTTCCAGTTAAACTTCTTTTTTTTTAAATGTCCGAGTCTCTTTGTTTTTGACTAATTCTCTTTTTTACCTTGCCGTATTCGTTTTAGATTGTGATGGAATACTGTGGTGCTGGATCTGTATCGGACATTATGAGGCTAAGGAAAAAAACTCTCACAGAAAGTGAAATATCTACAATTCTTGCAGATACCTTAAGAGGCTTGGAGTATTTACACGTTAGAAGGAAGATACACAGAGATATAAAAGCTGGTAATATATTGTTGAACAATCAGGGACAGGCCAAGCTTGCTGACTTTGGTGTGGCTGGACAGTTAACGGTTTGTTATGAATTAATAATTTTAATTAATTTTTTGGTAGGTGGCCTGATAACAAGAATTTGGTCGTTCATTCTCCATACTTAGATGTGGCCGGTCTCAAACCTCGAAAAGGAACAACTTTAAAATTAGCTTTTACTTTCAACCAAGCTTGTTATAATCTAGCACTGTTCTGGAAGTAATGATTTCCAGAATTTAATTTAAGGATTATTAGGTTTAGAAAGGGCTAAGTCTAGTTCAGAAAAGGATTGTGGCACCAAGATGAGCTAGTGTTTTATTAAAAATTTTGTACATTAAATTCAGAAAATTTCTATTGATTGGATTTTCATGGTTATTTCCAGTTTAACTACAACCAGCCACATTTAAATGTGACATTTAAATATCACAAAACAAACCTAATTCACGTTAAGAGAGAACCTTCTATTTCAATTGGCTTATAACTAGTCACTAGAAAGACTTTGTTTTGTTTGAAATTCAATAAATAAAGACGTAAATAGGACTTAGCTTCGGAGGGGACAAAGCTTCATTAAAAGTAAAAATTATGCAGCTTATGCAAGAAAAATGAGAAATCTTGGAAAATCAAATAAAAATCATGATATTTGAGGGCGGAGCACAGGCCTGACAGATATTTATCGTCACATGAGTCGAAATTATTTTTGTAAATGAAAAACTTTCAGAGTTTGATCATCAGTATTTTATCAATTTCATCATCAATTATGGTTGTTCAGTTATTTAAAAGCCATATATTCGAAGTGCATTGATTTATTATTATCGAATCCAATAAACTTTACGGTTTATAAATGTTGTTCTAAAATATCAACAGTTTTCCTGAGGTCTTTTCTGGGGTCAATTTTTGTGACATTTTGTGAATAATTAGAACTGTGCTGATTTAATGTCAGCAACATTAGTATCTCCTTTTTCCAACTTGATTAAACACCAGCCAGTTATTTGTCTCGACATTTGTAGCGATAAACTTTTATGGCTATATTAATTTTGGTAATAAAGATTGACCGCGTCAATGTAACGTTATGCTTTAAAGCTATGAACTTACACCTTATAAGTTCTCCGATAGCGCCATTTATAGCGCTAAGGGCTGTGCCATATGTAATATTATGATTTAAAGCGGTGTACCGATCGCTCCAGTTCTTCCGGGGTGATTTTTCTTAAGCTACTAAATAGGCTAGGCAAGCTATAAAAATAATGAGAAAATTAAGTTTATGATCACGCCACAGCAATGGGGAGTGAAGTAAATTTATGACCGCGCCACCCTCAATTTTTGAGAGGAAATAAAATGTGTAATTATATAAATGTAACCTCTTTTCCTTGAGTTATCTGGAAATCAATTACCTCTAATGTTATGTAGAAATCAGATTCCTGGGAACGTACCTTGGAGACATACGAACTAATTACCTGTCGTGCGACTAGATACAGACATATAAAATAAAATAAACACAAATAGAAAAGTAATGGTTTTATTGAGACTTACATTTAGGTGTACAACAGCGCTTCACTTCAAATGACAACGACAAAGGCAAGGATAAATTGGCTCTCAAAAATAATGTTGATGGCAATAGAGACAATCCATAATTGAAAACGAAAAACAGTTTTTTTTTCACTATATCACACAAATAAAACTCCTGCGCATTACTAGCTTTTTTCACGATTGGCCCAAGTCCTGTGGAGGGGGCCGCTCTTTTGTAATTATGTTCGCAAACTCACTACATTATGCGGACTATTTATCCAATAATTTTGTATTAAATATTTCGATGATTTCAACGTTCACACTCTCTTATAACTTAGACTTCCTGTGAAACATTGTATCTATCATTTTTTTATTACCAAAGATATTAGCGAAATTCAAAACCGTCTAGCGTCATTGTTTGACTGAAGCTAAAATGCAATTTCTCTTTTTGCTGATTAAGAATTTAGACTCTTGGAAACGGTATTTGAACTCAATTAGGGGACGTATAATTTCTGTCGGAATTATCTTTAGAAAAAGGGAATTTTATTTTTTTTATTTTAAATATATCACATTTTACTCACGGTACACATTCAAAGTTCGACGTTCTTACTGCAATTAACCGTTTTAAAAGGAATATTTTAATTAATTTAAATAAATTATTTTGAAAAATAATTTTAGCTAGTTAAAATAAAGTCCATTAGTTTAATAATTTAAATTTTGTAAGTAATGTTGATATTCAGGTTAGATTTTGAATACCTCATATGCTTATCACTATGCTTAGAGGGACTGTCCCCTCCTCCCCCCTGCACGTATTTTATTCATAAAAAAATATTATGCTTCTGTTATGTTTTTTTTTACAACTTGTTCTAAATAAAATAGTGCGTTATCTGAGCATTTTGAGTTGTAATATCCTCGAAAAACTAGAAGCCGTTCGAGGTAGAGGTTCTAGCTGCAATATCTGTACTAAACCTGCCCAATAGAGTTAGAAAAATTCTGCCCTTTTTTAAGGACTTTGAAAGTAGCACCTCTTGAAATTCGAGAAAGTTGTGAAACTTTTGGAAAACTAGTTTCTAAATGTAATGTACCTGTACTAAAGGTGGATCATAAAGTTAGAAAAATAATGGTCTTTTTTTTACGAACTTTGAAAGTAGCCTCTTCAAATTAGAGAGCCCCTCTTCAATATCAAGCAACAAGTTTGAAAAGGTTAAATGAAATCCGAAGCCTAGTGATGTAAAAGTATCTCAGGCGTCCGGTATTAGTTGTTGCGAAAAATAGGATGCTCAGTTTCTAATCTAGTGGAAGCTTTTGAGAACAGCTCACCCTTAATTAGTAGTTTTACATTGTTTATATGGCTTATATAGGTCATAAAGCTTGTACAACTTATGTTTCTTATATAGCTCATTTTGAGCATTAGAAAATGAACGTCAAGATCTGATTCCCCCAAAAATATTGATGTAGAAAAGTAAAAATCACAAATAGCGTTAAGAGCCAGACAGTCTTAAAAGTGTACAAAGAATCTAAAAAAAGACAGTTGACATGCAGCCCACGCGAGAGTTGACATATAGACATGCACTTAAATGAGATGGCTGTTTGAATTAAGGAAAAGCAGTTTGTTAAACTGACACAAAAACCATAGAATAGCCGAGAGTGGGTCGTGATCAATAAGTGCATATATAAACAAACTAAATTAATAGAACTCCCGATTCAATAAAAATTTGAAATATAAGAAGACAAAAAAGAGACACTATGACTAGTTCTTATCAATCAGGGCTTATCTGAGATAAGCCCTACACCTACTTATAATACTTTTACCTCCAGCCCATATGCATTTTGGCACTTTGCGTTTCTAATCCAAACTTAGGGTCGAACCTGCTGTAATAATACTACCACCCAGAATAGCAATAACATACTGTTATGAAGAACCAAATTAATGAGAGCACAAATACAGGCTTGTCCAATTAACTAAATTAAGACCAAATTCTGTGTACTAGACTCGTAAAAGAATACAAGCTCTACGTCAGAAAACAGAAAAGAAGCGAAATCAGCAGGACAAAGAAAATGGAACATACAACTGAGTATATTATTATCTTAGTTGTACTTCTTGTTGCAGCAAGATCAGGTGTTTTTTTATGATCAAGTGTAAACCTCAAACTTAGTTCTTTCTATATGCCCTTTTTATATTGGCAGATGTAATGGTTTACGTAAATTCCAAAGATAGACGATAAACGTTGGTACATGGTCTTTATTAAATAACGTGAGAATACACATAGAGAAAATAAGGTAGCACAAGAACAACTAACTACGACGAAGGCGAGAGATGGACTGCCTTTAGAAATGAGCGAAGAATGTAACTTTCCTGGAACGGAAGTTCCAGCCCTGGGAACGACCCCTTTCCCACGACTAGCTTTAGTCCCAAGAGTTCCCCCTGGACCGCTATCGTTGACACATAAATGCCCAACTAACTAAGAAATGAGATACCCGGAAATGCTTCTCGAATTGATGTTAAATACTTTACAGATTCTCCCCCCTGTTTTAAGTTAAATTTCCCAAATTTGGCTTATCCCCTTCTCATTAAACCCCCAAACTTTAATTGAATTCAAAACATTCCCTTCCCAAATTATTCACTTCTCGCCTACTAACATTCTACAGCATGAACTAGTAAACAATTACATAATACAAACACTACACAATACTTGCATAAGTAAAAACTTACATAGTATAAACGAACCACACTAACAACAGTAGTCGGAAACTGGATATTTTAACACTTCATTTTTCTTTGTATACTTTAAAATAGACTTGTTCCCCATACCCCTGAATTTGATGAGGACAAGGAAAGTTGGGATTATGTATAAACTTTGAATTAGGGCAAAAGGAATGACCGGGAATATTTGCGGCTCAATATCACAAGCAATTTTGGTAGCGGGCGAAATAGCTCTTCAATATGTTGCCAGTATTTAGCGTAAGATGTCGTAAGTACTTATAACGGTCACTCAAATGTCACTTGGAGGTTTTCCCCTAGTGATATATGCTCCACTAGTCTTAACCGCTTACCACCACTCTGTAAAGTTCTGCTGTCACCACTCTGTAAACCTCTATTTAGTTCTTTCTATATGCCCTTTTTATATTGGCAGATGTAATGGTTTACGTAAATTCCAAAGATAGACGATAAACGTTGGTACATGGTCTTTATTAAATAACGTGAGAATACACATAGAGAAAATAAGGTAGCACAAGAACAACTAACTACGACGAAGGCGAGAGATGGACTGCCTTTAGAAATGAGCGAAGAATGTAACTTTCCTGGAACGGAAGTTCCAGCCCTGGGAACGACCCCTTTCCCACGACTAGCTTTAGTCCCAAGAGCTCCCCCCTGGACCGCTATCGTTGACACATAAATGCCCAACTAACTAAGAAATGAGATACCCGGAAATGCTTCTCGAATTGATGTTAAATACTTTACACAAGTAAGATAAGATAATAAGTAAGAAGTAAGATAATAATATAATCAGTTGTATATTCCATGGCAACTGAAATTCAGATGTTAGGTGAGAGTTTTATTATGGTATTATTTTATTGTTATTGGTGATCAAGGTCGTATCCAGGGGTGGGGGTTAGGGGATTGGATCCCCCATCCCCCGAAATGTTTTTCCGACTAGTAAAGACGAAATAAAATGTATATAAACAAATTTTTGATACGTTTTTGAAGTTTTTTTTTAACTCTTCCCTTCCCCTCGGAAAGAATAACCCCCTCAACCAAAAATTCTGGATGCGGTTACTGATAATTATATTATTATTAATATTTTCGTGTTGTTAATATATTAGTTATATTATTGTCCAATTCATACTAAATATTATATTGTATTCCAGGATACAATGGCCAAGCGGAACACAGTGATCGGTACACCTTTTTGGATGGCGCCAGAAGTCATACAAGAAATTGGTTATGATTGTGTTGCCGACATATGGAGTTTGGGCATAACAGCTTTGGAGATGGCAGAAGGGAAACCCCCATATGGAGATATTCATCCTATGCGAGCCATTTTTATGATCCCAACTAAGCCTCCCCCTTCTTTCCGAGAGCCAGATCGTTGGTCTCAAGACTTTATTGATTTTGTCTCAAGGTACCAACACTTCTAGCTATTTAATAGCATATAATTATATGAGTATCCGAAACGTTATTTCATTAAATCTAAGGGCGTTTTGCGCTGTTTTTTTGTATATACGTTTAACACTAGCCCAAAATGTTTGATAATATCTTCCTGTAAAGATAATTCTGTTTCGAGTCTTTCTTTTGACAATTCATCACGAATTTCATCAACTGTCTTTGGTTTTGCATCTTCTCGGCGTGGTACCAACCGATTTTGCTTCAACTCAAGAACATCCATTAGCATAAATCGAATACGAAACGATAAATCTTTGCTCTGGCTCAATAATATTGAAGTAAATCAATAAAACAGGCTAGACATTAGTTTTACTTTAGTTTTTACATTAGTTTTACAAACTAATGTTGAAGTAAATCAATAAATTCGGCTAGACATTAGTTTTATAAGGTAATGTTGAGTTATATTAAATAAGAAAACCGAAAAGTCTTCTGTATAACTTTATTCATACTTCTTTATAATAATTTGATGTTTAAAAGTCATACAGAAGACTATATCATTTTTCATGTTTAAAGGAAACATAATATTTTTAATTAATTTCATTTTTATGTTCCTGGCCTCCCTCAGGCCATTCAGAGTGTCCCCAGGTGGCGATAGGGGAAAGCTCTACAGATATGTAGGGTACCTCCATAGGAGGCACGGACCAAAGGGGGGCCTTGTCCCTGGGGGTCCATAATAGAAACTGGGGCACCCTCGCCCGAAGTCATAAATACAGGTGGAGGAGGAAGAAGGCCCCTCAAATGTACACTCAAAAGGGCCCACTGGTTTGTCTAGAAGTCCCATGAGTTACAAACCTTCTCCCAGTAATGGGTTAAATTGCATGATGATGCAGAACACCATCGCGGAAGGATCCTCTATAGGAGGAAAACTGCGGCAGGGTGTAATATCCAGATCTATGGACAACGGCCTCTGCAAAGGGCTGCCTCGACCCTTTCGGGGTACCTGCAAGACTGGGGACCTTGTGGTAATTCCATTTCCACTTGAGGAGTGGCGCCCCTCGAGGAAATTATAGCCTAGTAAACGACACAGCATTTGCTCGGGATTCTGACTAATGGACAATTCTTCTGGGCTTGTTATGTTTTGACGGGCGTCTTTGGGCTGAAAAACCTCTTCCTAGTTAATTTATCTATTATGGGCTGCCTCCCCGTAGTAGCATAATATTTGTAGGCATGAATATATAATGAGTCGGAGGTAATGGGTTTGAGATTGTCTATGCAGGATTAGAAGAGCATCGCAAAGTGCTGAAAACCATGTTTTGACCAAGATGGGCCCAGTAAAAATTTGAGTGTTTCCTTTGGGAATACATAAAAAGAATATTGCCAAGTATAACGCAAAAGGAGGAGCACTAAAGAAAAAAAGAAATAAATATTATCTTGTCCAAAATAGAAGGGTCTATCTTAGTTCTTTCTGGTAGTAACTTGGAAAATTCTAAAGATTTTGAAAGTTGGCTTCATTCTCCTGTGGTATTTGCTGTAGTGTTTCATCTCTACAGAATCTGGAAGATACTGCTCAGTGAAGGATAAAAAATGTTTAAGTATTTCGTACTCAAATGTTAGCTAACGTTGTTTTATATACTATATACTAGTTGAAGTCGTACTATTTAGCTACTCGCTGTAATTTTCTCTAGATGTCTCTTGTCTAAATTCTTGATAAAACAACTGCGACGACAAGCTTAAAATAATTTTTATCTGACCGCAACAAAAATATTGGAAGAACAAAACTTTTTGCTTAGGGCTGGACAATATGATACACATTGCCAAGAGAAATCGTTTAAGAATGTTTTGGGCATAAAGCTTAGTGATAAGGTATCAGAACTTCTGGTGGCTTACGGCCACGATGAGTTTGTTGCAGTTGTCTTAGAAAACTGTGAAGGATCGTGAGTCCGTACGATAAATATAGCACTTGTTGCCCAACCAGCAGACAAAGTCGCCGTTTCAAACATTAAGATAAAATTGAAATAAAAATGAATTTGAATAAAAGTTCAAATAGGGATAAAATCCTTTTAATAGACAGTGTTTCACAAACAGTGAAAGAAATTCACAAAAAATACCAGATATTTCGGTCACATATGCAGTGACCGTAAAACTATCTGAATTATCTAAAAAATAAATAATGATTTTGTGCAAGCTTAGGGGACAACGTTTCTGATTACTGTAGAATTATCGTATCTAGGAGCTCTTGTCAAAATTAAACTCGGGTTTGGGAATCCAAAATGTGCTATTAAACCCTTTTCTTCTTTACCTTGTCAAACTGAGGTTTAGATGTCATCTCCCTAAACAGAGAACCTGGATTGTTTGGTCCAATTCATTTTTCTGTATGATTATGTGGTTCGTAGAACGCTTGGAGGGGTTTCTTCCCCAAATATATCATTCGTATATTTCTTATATTAATCGTGAGTCTAAAAGCAGCCTTGTTATTACAGTGTTTCCTTTGCTTGCTGCAAGAAATATTAAAAAAAAAAGTTTGTGATAGCTATTTTTTCTACATCTTGATGTCTCGAAAAGGCTACGGTATTTAGATTCCTTTCAATTTTTTTTTATAACTTGTCACCTTTTGAGTTTCCGCGCCTGAGTTGTAAACTCAGTTTAATTTTATGTTCCATGGAGACTAATACTTAGCAGCAGGTTTCATTCTATGGGTCTTGTTTCTTTTTCAAAGGTACTTAGAAAGATCCTAAGTGTATCTCTGGTGAACAATTTACCGTTTTACTGTTATGGAACTGTAATTTATATAAAACAAAAGACGTTAGAATCGCAACTCCATTGCCACATACGCTATTTAATAAACACAAGGGACGATCGGATACGATTTTGGTTTTGGGTGTCCGCTTCATAAACTCATATCTGCCTTTTGATGGTGGGGGAGGGGGGGTGGTGAAGGCGTTGCTACCAGGAGAAAAACTACGAGATGCAATTCCCAGGAAAAGTTAATTTTAGCTCCAATTATAACTGTTAACTGTTGATCTATTTTCCCACAGAATTACATCTTCCTTCCCCCTCTTCACGTCATGTGTACCAGTCCAGTTCTCTTATAATTAATTTCCAGACAAGAATTTTTGCTTCTACTTGGATTGTCATTTGATTTTCCTCCATGATCTATACAGGTGTTTGTTTGATGGTTTATCGAGTACTTCAGAAAACGCCATTTTGGTGCAAAGAGGTTTTGAAATTAATTGGGCAAAAGCTGATGGATTTTGAAAGGGCATAAGACGTAAATAGAAAAGAAAATCTGAAAGTTGGATAATATATACGCAAAATATAAGAAATTCTAGAAAAAATTACAAAATTCTCAAGATTTTGTAGAGGTACGGACCTTGTGGCAAGCTCCTCTAGCTTCAAACGGGTTTTATTGTTGCCATGACTTAATTCTTGCAGTCTTCTATTAAAAAACCAATAACAAAAGAAGAGCTTGTTTTCAAAGGCTGTGTAATTCCGACCGTACAATAAGCTTAACTGCGTTTGTTTAAATGCTCTTGAAACAGTAGAGATTTTTTTTTGCAAATTTTTGTTTTATTTTTTTTTTTTTTTTTTTGCAAATTGGTTTATTTTAAATTTCTCTCTTGTAGCAAAGCTTTGCAAAATTGCAGAAAAATATTAAAATATGTATACTTCTTTGTTTATTGTTTTCACCCTCTTTAGTTTTTATATAGCAAAAAAGGTTACCATAACACATGAGTTTTATTTAGTGAATATTTGTTTTGTTATTTTCATTTGGCGTAATTTATATAGGTGCTTAGTAAAGAACCCTCAAGAAAGAGCCACTGCCGCTGAGCTTTTGCAGCATCCATTTATCAAGACCTCTCAGACTTCATCAATCCTGACTCCTTTATTAGCAGAGGCACGGGAATTACGAGAGACACAAGCGTCAAGATGGCAAAATACTAAAGCCATTCCTCATAAAGAGGTGATTTTATTCTTTCCTTAATTTTTTTTACACCTAGTTTCATATTCTTTGGATTCTTTATTGTTAATACCTACCATATTTCTGCTTGATAAACACGCCCCTGTCTGCTCTAAGTAATTCGTTGGATGATTTTATAAGTTTTTGATTTTGTTTCTGTAACTTGCACAAGCTTGAAAGGGGTTTTCTCACATTCAAGCGTAAATCCCCCCCCCCCCCAAAAAAAAATATCTGTATCTTAAATAAACTTAGGGGCAAGGGGGGTGTCCCACATACAATGTAGGAGTATTTTAAATCTGAATCTGACCAAAAGTATGGGCAATGTTTCTTTCCAAAAAATCAATGCCATTGCGTAATTTTTGGGGTACTTTTATTTTCCATTTCAGCATGTAACACCGTTGAAAAGTGTGCCAGTAAGTAAAATTTACGTTTGAGTTATGAATATGCTGCCAAAAATTATATTCTTGAACATTTGTATATATTCTTCTGGTTGATGAAATTTTTGCAAGAGATATTGAAGACCAAGTCGTGAATTGTATTCCCAACAGAAAGCAGCAGCCTTTTCAAAATATGCATGCACATAGTATGTTTGGTTTAGTTCAACATTCCCCTCAACATCCTCTGAAAGCCTAACCAGCATCCCCTTGGCGTTTCTGGACACCAAGGGTTAAATATGCTCCTCTTTCCAAATTTCAAATACTATATGTAAACAGTGGGCAAATTACATAAATACAGCCCTTGCCTCGAGGTCTTTGAGGGGTTGATATCCCCGTAGACACAGGTATTGGACCTTTTAACTATGCGGGACAAAATGGCTGTCTCAAAATTCTGATCGTATGTCTTTGGGGAAAAAGGTGTGTTGTCAAGGGGGCTGGTTGCCCTCCCGTCACATTTGACTCTCAAAAAGGGCACCAGAACTTGCAATTTCTTCCCGAATGAGTCTCTTCTGAAGTTTCTTTGACAACTCCTTCCATACGAAGTGCTTTGACGGAAAAAAATAAATACAAAGTTAAATAATGCATTGAGCCCATTTCACTTTTTACTGAGGCAGCGCTATTGCGCTCCTTATGACCACGCTGTTCTTCTCTGAAAACTTTATCTACAGCATCTCTAAGTCCAAAAAGTATCATAATGCTAAGTAACTTTCTTCCTATAGAAACCAGGCTAATGCCTGTCTTATTATCACATTCACTCTTATCACCTTTCTTCTAGAGGGGTTTAATTAAAGTGTTCCTAAAATCGATAGGTACTTATCTCTTTTTCAAAAATTATATTCAGAATCATCCGTAAGTTACCCTTAACTACAGACCCATTGTATTTAAGAAACTGATTTACCAGACTATTAACCTCTGGGGCCTTACTAATTTTTAACTCTTTTGGTACAGTCTCTAATTCTTCCTCGCAAAATAAGTTTTTCTTCACTTCCAAAGTATCACAAACTTTTATATTTTTTTCTATATCATTTCCTGTAACTTTATCACGGTTCAGCACTTTCTCAAAATGTTCTCCCAATCTCTCTTTAAAATTTACCTTGTCACTAATTTTGGCTCTGTTCCTGTCTTTAACTGGGACAAGTCCAGATCCATTATTCCCTCTCAATTTTTTAACATACCAAATCGATATTTTCCTATTATGTCGTGTGGCTGCATCTTATAGATCTTCAGCCAGTTTATCCATGGCGTCCACTTCACACCTCCTTAATTTGTATTTTAATGATTTCTATACTTTCCTTACTTTCCTCTTATTTTCATTTGATCTACTACTCAAATACTTCTTGTACAAGCCCCTTCTCTTCTGTAATAGACTCAAAGCATTTTCACTAATATTCCTAGGCATGTCTATAACTTTCCAAGACGTCTTCTGCTACTTTCAAACTATTCTCCGAAAATTATTCCATTCATCTTCTATATCGTCAAGTTTTAAACTCTTCAGTGTCATATTCTGCTCTTCCTAGAAAGTTTCTCTCAAATTCTCATCGATGAATTTACCATCGTCTTAGCTTCTTGGAAGGTAGTTACCCTTCTTAAACTTCAGCTTTAGATCAACTATAGACACTACTAGATGGCGATCTTTACTTTAAACATAACAGCGCTCACAAACCTTAATATTTTGTACCGATCCTGCCGTCTT
Organism: Artemia sp. Kazakhstan ARC1039; assembly: GCA_029168905.1. Taxonomy (NCBI): domain Eukaryota; kingdom Metazoa; phylum Arthropoda; class Branchiopoda; order Anostraca; family Artemiidae; genus Artemia; species Artemia sp. Kazakhstan ARC1039. The sequence goes on along the minus strand of JAQQPU010003265.1, from coordinate 45,567 downwards.
ACCATCATGTGAGTACCATGTTAACTTTGGGCCAGCTTATGACCAAAAGGCTTTATTTGTTAAATAAATTGTTCCGCCTGCCAAATTGCAGAAGTCTATAACTGTTGCTGTTTTATTTTCCTACATCAAATTTACCTAGGCTAGGATGCCATTTACCCCAGTTCCTACCAAGTCGGGCATCAAAATTCCCTAATAAAAATACTATATTGCTACCCGGGATCCTGTATAATTGTTTGTTTGTTTTTAGAAGTAAAGTTTATGAGTCAAAACTATCTTCTTCAGTAGGTTCTACATAGGCATTTACTACTATGACTGATCCCTTGCACTTTTTAGTCATAAATGAGCAACTAGTATTCTCTTATTAATGCCGTCCCTACCTAAATAAGACTAAGCATCTTCCTTGTTCATTATGAGCCCCAGTCCGAGTCTTTGCGCCCATTCTTTCTGCCTGAGTAAATAAGTTCTATTTTAGACAGTTTCATGTTTCTATCCCTGGGATGTGAGTTTCTGAAATTTCTAACTAGTCCAGTTCAAAACATCTGAATTCGTCAGTCAAAATGTCAATATGAAAATCGCTTGTTAACGTTGTAATATTTCAAGATGCAATTTTCATATATTTAAATCCTTGAATATATTTATATATTTAGTATATTTAAATCCTCAGAAAAAGTAATGGTCCCAAACCAGTGCAGAACAGGGACTATTACATCGGTCCAAGTCTACACGAAGCGGCTAAGCCGGCTTAGAACCGGACAGCAAGAAGTCCCTAGGACTTCCAGTATGAATGGAAGCTTTGTGCAATCCTTGGTCCTTGTTGATCCCAACATGGTTTCCACACTTAGTGGAGCTTTTTTATCAATAAGAGTCAAAATAGTGCACAAGCAATCTCAAGTTTATTACCTCCGACTCATTATATATTCAAATCTACAAATGCTAAAAAGAAGAAGAATTATCCATCAATCAAAATCCAGTGCAAATGATATGTTGTTTATTAGGCTTTAATTTCCTTGAGGGGCATGACTTCCCAAGCTCTTCCTGCCTCGCCATTTGCTGTCACGGTTCTGGTTAGGCAAACTAACGAAAGGTCTATCCTAACGCTACTCTGAGGCTACGCAAGCAGAATTTCCCTTTCTGGGATATGAATAGAAAAAGGAGCTTATGACGGAACGGAGACCCCCAAATCATCTTGCGACACCGGAAGAGCTCCAGCTTTTTATACCCAGCCCATCCTCGTAGGTCATAAACAAAAGTATGGGTATAGGTAGAATTTTATTTCAACTTACAAAGCTACATTTACAGAACTCTGTATTTTAGAATTCAGGCGCTTAAACTCAGTGTTTGTTTTTTTACCCAATACTGCGTTGATCTATGTAATGTACAATCGCATAAATGTTTTAATTTTAGGTAAACGCAGAAGATGCGACCATGATACGTACAAATGATGAAGATAAAACTCTTGTAGCACCACTGCCTAACAGAGCCTCAATTCAAGATGGGACAATTGTTAGTTCCAATGCCACAATGGTTGAGCTGCAGTCAAATCTTGGAACCATGGTTATTAATGAAGAAGAGGAAGATACAATGAAAAGTAGGTGGAAATTATCTTATTATGAACTGAATCAAAGTGTTTAATACAATGAAGAGTCAGTTTTGTGTCCAGGTAGAAAAAATAATGGCCCTCTTTATCATCGCTCTACAGAACAAGTGGGTTGGAAATAATCAGACAGTTTTGTGTGTGGTGGATGCTTGGCACATTGTGTTAAAGACAAAACGATGCTCTTCGAATTCAGCCAAAGTGCATTCGAAACTGTCTTCATGGTGAAGAAGGAACCTAGATTTTTTTGCGTTGGGCTAGTAAACAAGAGGGAAACGATGCAACCAGTTTTCCGTGGTGAAACAAAAAGAAATTGTGGGAAGAGGAATGGAGAAAATTGTCACATCTGCCACTGGAAGTGGCACATTACTGTAATTACTCCATTAAAAAACGGCTCCTCGAATTAGGAAAAGCACAATTGTAGAACACAATATTAAATTAACAGTGATATTTCAAGTTACCTGGACGTAATTTTAAGTAACTTTTTTTTTCTTTGTGATGAGGAGTCAATTTTTTGATTTGGAGTCAATAAATACCCTTTAAAAAAAAGTAATTTTTAACTCACTATAAACAACAAGAAAAAGTGAAGTAATGAATTTCAAAAACGAAAATAAAACAAAACAGTCAAGTGGATTAAAAACACAAGATTAGACCATGCAATGGCTGAAACTTTGAATAAGCAGACTCGGACAGTTCCTCGTGTAGTAAGGCCAGTTTTGCCGTTATATCTGGAGCATTAAAATTCTGCATAATTTTTCTATCGAGATCGATTACAGTTTCGTCAGTGCTTTATATTTATATTTACTCCTGTTAGCAGCAAGTTTTGAATGCTTAATCAGGATTTTAAACGTAGCGGCAGAAACTGTACGCGAATGAAATAACTGTAAATTATTGTCGACTCTCGCTAACTCGAAATTGACGGGACCACAATTTTTCTTCGAATTACGCATAATTCGACTTATGCATTGTACGAGGTATAGAGGTCATTCTAAATAAAATTTGACTTGTAAAGGTTACAAATTATAGAGGTAAGCCAAATGAAAATTCTAGTTACAGATATACTAAATTGCTAAACTTCCTCCCTACAGCCACTATAAAGTTAAGAATAACTTTATTAGTGTATTATGTACTTGACATATCAAGATTTGACTTTCAAATGTTAATAATAATTTCATTTTGCTAGGAAATAGACACCTGAACATTAGCAGAATCTGATACAATAATATGTTAAACAAAATTAATACAAATCAAGTTTACACGTTGCAACCTACACACCGGGGTTTCGACTATCAGGAGTTCGTTGAAAAAACTTTGAGATACAGAGGTAAACTTTGACTTGTGGAGGTAAGGTGAAAATTACCTGACCACTTATCTACGGAATTTCGAGCTATAGAGGTAATTTACGGGTCACTTGGACGTACAGAGGTAAAATATACCTGCAAAATTATTTCGAGTTATGCATGTTTTTTTCTACGACTTAGACAGGTTTTTCCAAGGGGATTGAAAGTAATTCGAGATATCGAGGTTTGAGTTATCGAGAGTCGACTGTATTTGTAATTGAGATTGCTGACCATCTAAAAGATTCAACAAAATGTATTAGAAAAATTTTGACAACTAAGTGATGGTCTAGAAGACGTCTCAACATTAAAAGAGAGGAACTCGCATTTATCAACATTCAGAGTAAGTTCAGGTTGCTTCTATTTTTTGTTTTGTACCTTTGAGAATTGTACGTTGAGCAGAAAAATGTCAAAACCCAACGGAAATTTTTTTTAACCTATCTAAAATTATTCCAGGCAACTTGTTTAAACAAGTTGAACGAAACTTGTTTTCAACGAACCTTACGGCGTAATTTCAGGAACTAAAGATTTCTGAAGAGGTAAGGGGTTCTCTTGATCCTAATACAAATAATCTACTTGTTTTTTTTTCAAGTTTTTATATTAGATTGTTTAATTTTTTGGTTTAATATAAAGATTAAAATTGGTAGCAGCTATCAGAGAAAAATAAGTAACAATACTAAATCATTTTTTTTTTTGTATATTTTTTATGTAATTATATGTTTCTTTTAGTGTATTATTGTATTATTATAATTATTATGGTGTATTTTACTGAAGAGAGACAAATAATTGTACAAGTGTAATCTCTGTTGAGAAAAAACTGTTTTTTTTTTCTGGTGAAAAAAGTAATTGTTTTCTTTATTATGCCTATAATTTCAAATTTTAAGTACCACAGGGTGTGTTGAATTGTGGACAATTTTAAGTTACAGTAATCGGATGGTTTATTCAAGGGATCCCTTCGATTTATGAGATTAATATCGCTGTCTTTTTTCAATTTCAGAAAATGTGACTGGAAGTGAAGGAAAAAGTAAATATAGGCCTTCATTTATGGACCATTTTGAGAAGCGAGAAAACCTGAAAAATGTGAGTTTTTCCTATTTTTTTTCTAATTTGAGTAAGTTTATCTTTTTTATATTATTCAAATCGGAAGAGAAGGGAGAGGGGAGAAGGAGACAAACAAACTGAAGCTGAATGAGTGCGTTGAGACTTCAACACTCTTTAAGATTTGTATTGCAACAAAAGCACGATCTGATATTGTAACGATAAAGGGCGGGTTGGTTACTGAGATAATCCCCCACCTCACCTCCGTCTAATTTGTTTTTCTGATATGATTCTTTAAATCAAAATTACGCTTTTATTATGTAAAACTTAATACAAGTCTCCTCTCAAAAATTGAATTCTTCTTTCCAAATAGACTCAAGCTGGGTTGCCATGATTCTTAGGGAAAATATTATAAAAGATAACTAACAATGCGAATATACTCAAGTTGTGTCGTCATTTGGATTTTTCAAAACTATTGAAATGATTTTCATCTATTCAAGACATTTTTTGTTAAAATGTTTTTTTTTTCCTTTTTTGGAGCCGTTATAACTGGAATTTTTATAACTTTGAGCCTAAAATACTAATAAGGCTAGGACTTCTGAAGAAACCCACCTAAGTAGTAGAAAAGTAATATGGACAATTAAGAGGAAGAAATAAAGAACTAAAGCTAGTCATGACTCTATGGTTGATAACCCTGAGGGTGCGCTTAAAAATGTACAGGCTGGAATCACTGAAGATTTGTTGAATTATAACTTAAATTATAAAATTGAACGACTTGTCAGAAAATAGAGTCTGGGACCGTTTGGCACAAATTGTATATTCCCAATATTCAATTTTTACCATATCTGCACACGGAGGGACAGGGAGTTTTGGGAAATTTTGAGAAATTAGGGTTTAAAATTCAATCTTTCAATATTGGCTTCCCCCCTTCCCGTCATAAAAATCCTTTGATACCCCTATCCATAATGCGTGTTATAGACATGCATTTATGCGTTGAGGTATCATGTAATGACTTGTTTTTTCTCCAAGTTTTTCTTCATTTTTTGTATTTTAAAGATTGTATTGGATTACATTTTTGCGAATAGTAAATTTAAATTTGATGCTAGTTCTTCTAGTCATTCATTGTATTGTTATGAAACTTGGCTCCCCATCCTATTATCGTTAAAAAGCTACAAATCCCATACCCTTTATAGGTACCTCGCATTTACTAGTTGGTTAACAAATGACAAAAGTAAAGAAATATGCGGAATCCTCGATAAGTCACTTAATTCGCCAAAACCAAACAACAAGAATTTCAGAGTACAAATCGAATAATATCTGATATTTATCTTCATTTTGACCCCAAGAACCTGATTAAAGCTTTGAAGCAGAGACAGGAGTGAGACAGAGATGCCCATTAAGCTCTTTATTGTTCGAAATATATATTGACCCTTTGTTGCGATATTTGGAGCAAGAGATACAAGGAATCGAGATAGGAGGAACCCAACAAAAGATAGAAGGATTTGTCGACGACCTCACGACTTTCACGGAAACAGACATGGATTATTTACGAGCTCTGCATTGTATAACTAAGTACTGCGATTTGTTCAAACTAGAATTAAACAAAGAAAAATGCGAAATCCTGTGCTTAAGCGAAGAAGAACCTCAGTTTATTGGCGGGATAGAAAGGAAAGATGAAATAAAGGTTTTAGGTATCTAATGGAGAAAAACATGGAAAGAGACGGAAAAAGTAAACTGGGCTAAAGCATTGCAGAAATTTCAGTCGGCACTTGCTTACGGCCATGGAAGAGCCTGTACAATATTTCAAAAAGCTCAGTACGTTAATATTTACAGTTGTCCAGTGTTATGATATTTCGCCTCAGTATCAAACCCCACAAAAGCCATCCAGAAGAAAATAAAATCAATGATATATCAGTTTGTCTGGTACGGAAAACCCCCTCCAAAGCTTAAACTTACAGACATGTTTCTAACGAAAAGCCAAGGAGGCCTACAAATAATGAACACAGAAGCCAAGAAAAAACAACTTCACATGAAAACAATTATCAAAGAAATCCATTTTGAAGAAACCTCCCCTATGAAAAATTGGTATAACGCATGGGTGAGAAATGAAAGGAGTGACTGCCCGAATTCGGTACAAAAACATTTCGGAACTGTCAAAGAATTACTGGAAAAAAGGATCGCAGACCCTGATAGCAAAAAATCAACAAAACGGATATGAAACAATGGTTCATTTCGCAGGAAAACCTACCTCCAGCGAAAATTCTAGAGACGAGTGATCTTGACGATGAATAGCTGAAGAAAATGTTCGATCTGATACACTCTAGTTGCTTACCGCCGAAGGTTAAAGAGCATGCGTTTTCCCAAGTTCACAAAATACTGCCAACTGAAGAGAGAAAACAGGATAGACCCCACCAAGTCAACTCGAATGTGCGGAAGGTGTGGAAATCAAATTGAAACACTTGAACATTTAATTCTTCAGTGCACAAGTGTAAAAACAGAATTAGAATAATTGAAACAACTGTTAGGCATTGAAATACAAGAAAATGAGGAACTGGTCACCGCAGAAAAGGTTGTAGAATTAAAATTATGCAAGGAAACCAATCAAACGAAAAAAACACGAAGATTTGGCATACATTTTCACACATTTCAGCTACTATGCTTGGAAAGCGAAAATGAAAGATAACGAACTCAACAGAGGTAATGAAAAAGGTAAGAGTTCAGAGGGATAGGCTAGTAAATTTAAGGAAAGGCAAACAGAAAGGAGAAAATTGAAGATAATGGTAAAAGTGAGCTTTTTTTTTATATAGAAGAGAGTAAAAAAAAGAAAAAAGTTTTGTTAGAATTTATAATTAGAATTTGAAATGTTGTTATTTAAAAATGGAATAAAAAATTGATAAAGAAAGAAGTATTAAAAGTAGGATAAAGGTAAAGTTTTTAAGAGATTTGGGAAGTATTGAAAGTAGGGTAATGATAATGTTTTAATGAGGATTGAGCAGCCAAAGGGGAAATGTAAGATGAGTAATAAGGGTAAAGGAAATGAAGTAGGAAGATAATGAAAGATTCTACCTATTGGTATTTATTTGTAAAGGTGGAGTATTTCATTTCTTTCTTATTTTTTTTTATATATTTTAATTTTATTTTTTTTATATTCTTATTTTGGGGGAGGGAATTATATATTGGGGGAAATAGAGGTTGATGAAAATGGATTTGAAAAGTGTAATTTAAGGTCACGATGGAAGGGGTGCCCTAAGGGGGAAGGGCAGCCTGCGATATCGAGTGAACCTAGAAGGTATAAGAAAATTGAAATGTAGTATACCTCTTTTTTTATACCCTGGTATAATTTGAAATACTCAATTTTTATATAAAATTTGAATAAATTCAATTTTTTTGAAGAAGTTTTTTTTTATTAAGAAAAGAGTAGGTGACATTAAATAAATTATGAGATAATTTTTAAGAATTTTTGAAGGTCGCCGAGAGGAGAGGAGGTGGGATTAAAAAAAAAAGAACCTGATTAAATGGATTTGTTTGTTCATTAGAACGTTTTTTTATGTAAGGATTAAAACCTAACAACAACAATTTGCCATAAAACAGTTTCTTAAGGTAGTACTTGAGAATCTTTAAACTGATTTCCTGCTGTTGAAAACATAAGCAAATATGGAATATTCAAGTTCAAGTTTATTTAAATTCTCATTAAATCACTACAAGGCAAAATAACACTTTTACACTATGAATCAATGGAAAAGAAAATATTTACAGAGGGTGCCTACACAGTGAGTTATACTCGAAAACAGGCACCCTAAAAAAAAAAAAAAAAAAAAAAAAAAAAAAAAAAAAAAAAAAAAAAAATTATAATAATAATAACAAATGATGAAAAATAAATAATACACTAGATATACTCGGAAGAAAAATGAGACATCACACTGAACCCATAGCCCACACCTCAAATCAATATATTATCACATAATTAAATTTTTATAAACAATAGCACCGGCCAACATGACTTCAAATAAATAAATAATTATCTATAATTACTTATTTACTTATTAGATATAGTTTGAATTTAGCTTAGAAACTGGAATAGAAAAACGCGAATCTATATTACTTTCATAAATATTCCAGAACTTTATTATTGAATTTTTAGGAGAAAATCTGGATCATTCAGTTCGAATTCTAGGGCAAGGTAATTTGGCTGAACTTCTTCTGAAACAATAATTATTCTGGACAAAAGAAACTAAAGAGAAGTTACTAGAATTTAAAGCCAATGGTAATAATTCTTTTATTTGTTTTAGTCTGAAAAGGACACAATGTACAGGAAGGACTAGATCAACTGGCAATATTCTTAAAAATGTATAAAGGCTCTTAGTAGAGGATTTAACGGGGAGGGAAGATGGAGAAGGAAGGAGTGCTTTTAACTTACGAAGGGCATTATTTTGAAGATGTTGAAGGGGCTTAATTAGAGATTTCAAAGTATTTAAATAAGCAATCAGACAATAATTAATATAAGAATGGATTAGAGAATAATAAACTGACTTAAGAGCAGGGAAAGGGAGGTGGAATTTTAGATACCGCAGTAACCCCACATTCCGTCCTAGCTGTATCCATAGCCTATCAAAATGAAGTTTCCAAGAAAAATTTTCATCAACTGTTAGCCCTAGATACTTACAAGAATAAATTGTTGATATTTTCTGTCAGATGATCAGTTCATCAAAGCAGGATAATTTGATTTGGTTTCTAAACGGTTCGTTTAGGGTATCATTTATGGTTCTTTTAGTGCTTTATTATTGTGTTGTATGGCCCACAATAAGCCAAGCTTCTTGGACTGAATAGCTTTGTTATGTTTGTAATAGTGTTTTAGTATCAATAAAATAATTGATGATTGATTGATTGATATTTTCTGTCAGATGATCAGTTCATCAAAAGCAGCAATGTATGATCTTTTTTTAATCACCTCAGTTGTTCGATTTTCCATAGACTTATTTGATTTGGCTTCTAAACGATTTGTTTTCTCCATAACACTTCTCTGAAGCCTTGAAGACTTTTCTTATTTACAGAGTCAGATCAGCGCAAGTGCGCCGTCTGTTGCTGAAGCAGAAACCCAGCAGCCAGCCCCTGTGGAACTGCCGTCACCAAATGCCGGTGTTGACCCTGATGAATTGCAGAAGCGGCTTGGTGTTGTAGCCCGTGAGCCGGCACAAAATTTAGTACAAAACCCGTTCAATCCAGGGATGGTGATTGAAGGTCCTCCCCTTGCTCTTCAAAAGCCTTTCATTGATGGTGACTATGAATTTGTAAGTACTTCCTTATCTGTTACGAATTGAGTAGTCTTTGTTGTAACTTACTTAGTAACTTTTTTCCCTTGGGAGTACGTGATTACCCCTTGAGTAAGAAAAGTAATTGATTCAAATAGTAAGCACTGATGACATTATTCATAATGCCCGTCTATTGTGCATAGTTTCAGTTAGAGATCGCTAGACCTTGTACGCCTTTCCTTATGCATGTCCCTCTTTGAATTCATGGATCCCAGCATCAGAGAGATCTATGGGACTAGACCCCCCCCCCTCGAGACAGTGCATTTTGTTGGTGGGTTAACTTAAAACCTTTTCACAAAATATTTGAGTCTGTTAACTTATATTGTATTGTCAAATTATTATTCCAGATAAAGCTTTGAATTATTCCTCTACTAATTATTCCTACTTATTACTCATCTGCCTCGTCCAAAGAAGGAATGGACTCTTAGTTTGTTTCGACATACATTTAAAAGATAACAGTATATTGAGTAAATACTAGCTTTTCACATTCAATTTCCAATTGAATCAACCCTTTTTGAGTTTCTACGACAACGCTTTCTAAAAACGCCCTATATGCCCCCTGGGCATAACTTACAACCCTTGCCCTGAGGGCTGGGGGGGGGGGTGTCATACTCAAAGACCTAATTTCCAGAACTCTTAACTACATTGAACAAAATTGCTATCCCAAAATTTTGATTGGATGGGTTTGGGGAAATAGTGGGAGTGAAAGGGGGTTTAGTTGCCCTCCAATCGCTTCCGACTAGTAAAAAGGGCACTAGCCCTTTCAATTTCCAATCGAATGAGCCCTTTTTGAAGTTTCTACGGCAAAACTCTATATATAAAAAAAATATATGCCCCCAGGGTATAACTTACAACCCTTGCCCAGAGGGCTGTAAGGGGGCTGTCATCCTCAAAGACCTAATTTCCAGAACTTTTGCACTACGTTGAACAAAATGGCTATCTCAAAATTTTGATTGGATGTGTTTGGGGAATTGGTGAGTGTTGGGGTTCCACCCCTGTTTCTTTTCTTTTCAGATAAATGACCCATTTTCTTTTCTGTAATTACAGTTACCTATGAGATAATTTTCAATCGTAAGTTAAATTCGTCGTCAAGGCAACCATTTTGCAAGAGAAAGTAAATTGCTTGGATTAAAATTCAGTATGAGTCATCACATGGGCTTGCTAAAATTCAAGTCATTAATTCTGAAAGTATGTGTCGGGCAAATTCAGTTGAGGGACTTGAGTCATTTGATTGGCCCGCGTCACACTGGGCCACACCCAAGTACCAAGATTCTGTTAGTGAAAAATATTTTTTAAGTAGTCGACATTTAGACCCCGTTTGGGGAAGCCTATTCTTTTTGTTATATGTGACCTTTGGAAGATTACAAGTAAGATATTTTCTACAACTGTGCACTAATTTTCCAGGAACCCAGACAGGGTAGGAACAGAGTTACGAGATACTGTCATTATTATATTGACAGGGGGGTTCGTTACCTCCAAGGAGAAATATTAGCGGTAACCCAGGGTGGGTAGCCTTGGCCTTAAAGTGGCCATTTGACCGCTCGATAACGTTATCGTACCCTAAGGCAGGGTATATTGTAAATTGGGTACTGACATACCCGATATTTACAGAACTGGTGTGGTAGACGCGGGCATCCCATTCTAATATTTGGCGCCGCCGGGGGCTTTTACCTCCAGTAAGTAGTGTAGCACTATTTTTGTACCAATAAGCGGTGACACCCGTGGCCTTACCACACCAATACTGGTGGCATTGTGGCTTACCGGTATAATACTGGTGGCAGCAAGAAAAGGAGCTATCAACAGCCCTGATAGTAAAAGAATTCCGCGTTTTCGAAGAGAGAAGTTAATTTAGCCTACAGAGTAGCCTATTGTGACTACATATAAAGAGACAAAAATACGCAATCAATTAATAGAATTATGAAGGTCTATAATGGGCTGTGCCTTGTTCGCCAAATATAAAAAAGAATAACGTGAAATTAATTGAGTTGAGTTTACAGTGGGGGAATTTCCGTATTGAAAAGTATTACAGGGTTTAAGGACAGATAAGAAAACGTTGGAAGTTGGGTTATTATTTGACTGAATTGGCGGACTTAGATATAATCTTCAGTGACGAAGGTTATAAGAGTATTGAAGACGGCAAATTTGGAGGATTTATCAGTTAATGTGCACATTGGACAAGGAAGGTGGGAGGCACCTGTCCTATTGAGTAATTTGCCTAGGAGGAGATTATATTTGGAGTACGAGAATCCAGGGAGGATACATGATTTGTTTTACAGGGTAGTTCCCCTGTTTGAGTTTTAGTCTAGCTAATTCACTAGTGGAATATTCGCGCGGTTTTTTTTCTGTTTGCTTTCTCGTCTAACTCCTGTTAATTTGTTTTTCGGAGATATATTTCACTCGCGTAAAATTGTTTGCTGCGAAAGAAGTCGTTAATCCCTAATGAAGTCTAGATATTCCGGTTATTTGAAAAATTGTTGAATCTCATTACACGGAGCTGATAATTCACAATAGCGATTGCGTATCATAATCTTTGCGTGTGCCAATTGTTGAACTTGACAAGATTGACTAATTGATTAAGAGATAATTTAATCGGAAAGGAGTATGCACGGTAAAATGAGGGGGTACGAAATAAACAAGGAAGAAATAATATGTGAAAACACAAGACAAATTCACCCCTCAGAGGCTGTGCCAAATGAAGGGGAGTTACGGGTAAGAGAAAATACGGATAGAGAATGAACAGATTCAGAAAATGAATTAGGAAGATATAATGACAGAAGGAATCAAAATAGTCCGAATAGCAGGAGTAGCAGAAGCTAAAATTCCAGCAGGGGCTCACGAAAAAGTAGTCATGTAGATATGACACAATATTTATTAAATTACATGAAAGAGAGAAAGGAAAAAAGAGAGAAAGAGAGAATAGCTAGAGATCAGAGAGAAGAGGAAGAAAGAATAGCCAAAGAGGAAAAAGAGGAGAATGGTAGAAAAGAAAGAGAGAAAGAAAGGAAACAAAGAAAAGAGGTGGACGAAAGAAAGCACCTAGAGTATATGAAAAAATTACAGGATGAGATAGATAAAATTGAAAAAGATAGTCAAGCCCATGAAATACTTCTTCAGCTCCGTATGGACAAATTTGAAAAAGATAGACAAGCCAATGAAATATATCATCAGGCTCGTATGGAAACCCTTACTAAGCTTGTGAAGCCCGTAAGGGAAGGTCAAGGAGTGAGAGAGTATCAGAGAATTGTCAGACAGTAAATGCTGTAACAAGAAAATACGCAACTTCGTTGACTACGGGGGGAGGTGGACCGGTCCATAAAACAAATTTGGAGGCTGCGCTGCCCTGTCGGAAAAACAAAATGTTAATAATCTGGTAAAAATTTGATTTCTCGGAGCCTTTTTCTAAAAGTTGCCAAAATAGAGATGAGAAAGTAACCTATAAAAGAACAAATTGGGCTATAGCCCATAATGAAGGAAACATTGACGAGTTCGTGAAATCGCATAAAATAGAATGAAAATTAAACGGAAAATTGACCGAAATGGTAATTGACTCAGGGAGTGAGCAAACTTTTGTGCGAATGGTCCTAATTAAAAAGACGGAAATAGACCATAAAAATAATATTACAACAGTATGTTATCATGGACATAAGCACCAATGCCCGTCTGCTTGGGTAAGAATAGAAATTGCAAAGAAAAACGGTACGGTTCAGAGAAAAACGATAAAAGAAGGCTTAGTAACTACGCTAGCAGTGCATGTTTTAGTAGGAGGAGACTTTGGAGATATCGGAAATCTTCTATCCTTAAAAGTGACTTCTTTAATAGTGGGAAAATTACAAAACAACACTAAGACGAAAAATATACAACTTTGTTGACTACGGGGGAAGTTGGACCGGCCAATAAAACAAATTGGGAGGCTGTGCCGCCCTGTCGGAAGAACGAAATGCTTGATACTCGTGTTCGAAATGTTGATAATACAAAAAAAATGGGATGCGGAAGTAAAAAGGCCACAGAATATTGAAAATAAGATGCGCGAAAATGATTTTTCGGGAAACTTTCCAGAAAATGGAAAACTTGAGAACACTTTTAACGAGTGTGAGACGCCGAAAAATGTTTGCCAAAATGAAGCGCTGATTGTACCAGAGAAAAAGGAGACGAAATTTATTGTACGCGCTTTTCCTCGTAAACTTCGAGAAATTTTAGTACAATATGAAAAACCAAATGTCGGAGTTCAGTTCCCATTTGATAAAGAAATATTTGTTTCTGTGGTAAAAGTAAAGAGAACTTAAAGAGAGAAAAAAGATGCAAAGCGGAACTACAATAAAGAAAGGCAGTCAAAGATGGACACTGGAGTCCAATTCAGATCTCATGACGATTTATTTAATGCTACTACAAAAGAAAAGAAAACTAAGAGGGAGAAAAGAGATATTAAACGGAGCTACAATGAAGTAATACAGTCAAAGATGGTGGATACTGGAGTCCAAATCAGATTTAACAATAATTTATTATTTTCCACGAATCACACAAATGAGAAAAGTAGAGATGAAAAAGAACAAATAAATGCAAAAAAGAGACAAAATTTGGAGGTTCAGCCAGCTGTGGCGAAAAATAATAAAATGTTGAATGGACTGTGCCTTGATAATATAAATAATAGGGGGGATAAAGAGGTCCAAGACCAATGGAAAATAAAACAAGATGGTTACAAAATGGAGATGAACGACCTACAACGGGTTGGGGAAAAGTTGGGAAATATTGAATGTCGGGTCGGATTGGAAAAACTTGGGAAGGAATCTGGGATTAGTATTATCAACTCAAAAGAGGTGTCGATCCTTTATGTGGGGGAGGAATCCCTTGGGTAAGATCCCCTGCGGAAAGTCGCGAAAGATAGCCCTTTTCCTCAATGCACAGCTGGTGGACAAGTTGTGATCCCTTTACCGAGGTTTTGCTTCTCTGATCTGGAGTCCTTGGGGGATACTCTCTCCCAGTCACTTCACATTTCACCCAAACCTTTGTCCAGTAACCCTATTCATAGTTGTTATTCTTCATGGGAATCGACAATTATTTCCGGCAAACCATATTCAGTATCTAAGTTTCATCTTCAATTAGCATCAACGCATATTCTTCATTTGATTATCCCAGGGGAGGGAACCCAGAAAAAAGGCGATTCATGGTTCGCTCAAAATTTTACTTCATTCCCACTACCCTTATCGTTTTCACAGGCCTTTCCATTTTCGGCCTTAGATTATTTGAAATTATGCCAAGGGGCAATTTATATTTTAATTGAGATGTGGGGTTGTTTTCACAGAAAAAAATTAAGATGCTAGTGCAGCCAATTTTTCATGATGGCTTTCATGATCATTGAATGCGCCAGAAACTGATTCTCTGCTCCTCTCAAATGTAAATTCATGAGAGCGAGAAAATTATTATTTTGGATTGTGCTGTGCACGATCATTTTCTATGAATCTTGGGGACTTCAACTTTCAAAACTTAATGCGGATGCCCTACGATAGAGACCATGGTGGTTCTACGGTAGAGACGTGCGGATGACGACGAATCCCGAGCCAAGCGGTGGAAATACAGGCACTGGCGAAAGAAAGAAGAGAAAATGTGAGTTTGATGATTTTGAAGTTAAGTGTTATATTTGTAAGGGTGGACCAGCGTGGCGCATGGGTGGTCATTTATCTTACGGAGGGAGGTGTTGGGGTTCCACCCCTGTTTCTTTTCTTTTCAGATAAATGACCCATTTACTTTTCTGTAATTACAGTTGC
The DNA here is from genome assembly GCA_029168905.1 of Artemia sp. Kazakhstan ARC1039. Classification (NCBI taxonomy): domain Eukaryota; kingdom Metazoa; phylum Arthropoda; class Branchiopoda; order Anostraca; family Artemiidae; genus Artemia; species Artemia sp. Kazakhstan ARC1039. Next base: position 30,527 of record JAQQPU010003265.1, on the reverse strand, counting down.
CTATAAGATAATTTTCAATTGTAAGTTATATTCGTCGTCAAGTCAGCCATTTTGCAAGAGAAAGTAAATTGCTTGGATTAAAATTCAGTATGAGTCATCACATGGGCTTGCTAAAATTCAAGTCATTGATTCTGAAAGTATGTGTTGGGCAAATTCAGTTGAGGAACTTGAGTCATTTGATTGGCCCGCGTCACACTGGGCCACACCCCAAGTACCAAGATCCTGTTAGTGAAAAATATTATTCAGTAGTCGACATTTAGACACCGTTTGGGGAAGCCTTTTCTTTTTGTTATATGTGACCTTTGGAAGATTACAAGTAAGATATTTATCTACAACTTTGCACTAATTTTCCAGGAACCCAGACAGGGTAGGAACAGAGTTACGAGATACTTTCATAATATTATCAGGGGGGTTCGTTACCTCCAAGGAGATAGTTAGAAATATTAGCGGTAACCCAGGGTGGGTAACCTTGGCCTTAAAGTGGCCATTTGACTGCTCGATCACGATATCGTACCCTACGGCAGGGTATATTGTAAATTGGGTACGGACATACCCGATATTTACAGAACCGGTGTGGTAGACGCGGGCATCCCATTCTAATATTTGGCGCCGCCGGGGGTTTTCCCTCCAGTAAGTGGTGTAGCACCATTTTTGCACCAATAAGTGGTGACACCCGTGGCCTTACCACACCAATTCTGGTGGCATTGTGGCTTACCAGTATAATAGTGGGCGTGATAGGGGGGTTAGTTGCCCTCCATTCACTTTCGACTATTAAAAAGGGCAGTAGCCCTTTCAATTTCCAACTGAATGAGCCCTTTTTGAAGTTTTTACGACAACGCTTTCTATAAAAACCTTATATAACCCCAGGGCAAAACTTACAACCCTTGCCCTGAGGGCTGTCGGGGGGGGGTGTCATCCTCAAAGAACTAATTTCCAGAACTTTCAACTACGTTGAACAAAAGGGCTGTCTCAAAATTATGATTTGTTGTGTTTCGGGAAAAGGTGGGCGTGAGAGGGGGGTTAGTTGCCCTCCAATGACTTTCGACTATTAAAAAGGGCACTAGCCCTTTTCATTTCCAATCGAATGAGCCCTTTTTTTCTACGACAAGGCTTCCTATAAAAACCTTATATGCCCCCAGGGCATAACTTACAACTCTTACCCTGAGTGCTGTGGGGGGGGGAGTGTCCTCCTAAAAAACATGATTTCTATCTGGAAATCAACTACGTTGAACAAAATGGCTATCTCAAAATTTTGATTGGATGTGTTTATGGAAATGGTGGACGTGGAAGGGGTGTAAGTTGCCTTCCAATCACTTTCGACTATTAAAAAGAGTACTAGCCATTCCAATTTCCAATTGAATGAGCCCTTTTTGAAGTTTCTACGACAACTCCTTCGATACGAAGTGCCCTGGTATGAAAAAAAAGAAAAGAAAGAAATAATACATTGTGCCAACATTGTTCTTTACTTAGGCAGCGCTATTGCGATGCCTATGATATCCTCAATGTTTATTATATACTTCGAAGCTGCCTTCCGGTATTCTATCGATCTATTGTGTTGTATCTGATTGCCGACGCTTTTTGACTACTAAGGTCCTTGCGTTAGCCCTGCAGTGTGTTGCTAAATCCGGGTTTGAACCTTGGATCTCGTATTATGAACCTGAGATCAATCCCACTCCGCCATCATAGAACACTACCGATCTAGTCTTTAAACTAGTACGTTTAAAATAGTCGACTTTTTTTAATCGATCAATCAAAGAATCATCAGGTGGGCACGGAGCTTTTTTTGTATTCTTAGATGATTTCTATTAAGTAGAAATACGGTCCCGCTTGAAATAGATTCTGACTAGGCATCTGTTGGATTTTTTTCTTTTTAAAATAGATTCTAACGATTTACGCCCTCGTCCTTGTTGCAAGTACAATAAATTCATTTTCCAAGAGATGAAGATTGTATGGAAAGAATTATTACATTGTCAAAACTATTTCTATGAAAGTATTGGAGATAAATGTGGCCAAAATTAGCGTAGGCAAAATTTCGAAATTAAATGTATGATAAATGAAAATTTCCTTTGACTACAAGCAAAAATAATTGGCACGAACAACTTTTTAAGCTAATAAAAAATGTTGTGGAGTGAATTCGTGCAAGTTCTTATAATGGTAGCCTCCTTCATGTCTAGTGTGCTCAAGTTTGATCACTTTATAGGATACTACAAATGAAGCTTCTAGGTTTGTAGGTGTCATTTTTTTTTTTAAGGATGTAACTTTTCTTACACAGAGATGAATTTAGGGACAGTAAATTGTCCGTCGTTCATTATTTCTTTCGTTAACATTGAATATACTTTTTTCCTTTCTAGGGAGGGGGGGGGGGGGGTATGTTTCAGTTGACTCCTCCCGTGGCTCATCCCGTGTGATCGCCTCTGGGTAAAATAATTTGTGTTCAGAAGACAACGAATTTGAAGATACTTCCTTTGATTTCGACTATTATGCTGTTGTGAGGTGTGATAGTACTGCTAGGAACTGAGCCATCAAACATTATTTTTTTTTTCAGTTGAAGTTCTTGACTCATGAAGAGCTGATGTTTAGAATGGAGAACCTTGATTTTGAAATGGAACGGGAAATTGATGATCTGAAAAGACGTTATCAAGCCAAACGACAACCAATTCTAGATGCTATAGATCAAAAGCGAAGAAGACAACAAAATTTTTAATGTTTCATGATTTGAAATATCATTCTTATCGATTTTTTTTTTTCAGTCATGCCAAGAGTATTTTCATTAAAACATTTGCTTTATTTTGTACAAGTATTTGTAACTTGATTTTAAATTACTGAGAAGGAATACCTATTGTTAAGCCATGTGTCCGCCATAGTGATTTATTACTAAATCTGCTTGTTTTTATCCTTCTTGGGAACATTCTTGGGTAGTTAACTATAGGATTCTTTGCTCTTTTTTTAAGTTTATTTTGCCGTTGATTGAATGTTTTTGCCGTTTTTTTTTATTAGATTTTAGCGGTTTTTTTCCATTTGGGTTACTTTTTTTTTATCGTTGGTTGGTTTTGGCTTTTTTTCGGTTATATTTTACCATTTTTCGATTTATGTTTTAACAGTTAATAATTTTACCATACATTTAACGGTTATTTTTAACTGTTGCAGAGCCAATCTGACCAGTTCCATAAAGTAAAAGAAAATCAAAAAAAATTTTAGTCGATCAAATCTGGTACGAAAAAAAAAATCTAGAATTCTTTGCGCTAACTTTAATGCTTAAGCAAATAAATTCTTTCAAGTACATTTGGAACTTTCCTAGTAAAATTACTGCTAGTACTGAAAAAATCAGTGTGGCACCTAGCCACCGGAGACTGACAGCAGTGCACCCTCCTCTTCCATCTCAATCTATTAAGAGGTTCACACTTTTCTTCTCTTATGAAGTTCCAGCTTCCCTAATTCCTTCTTTAAGGCTTCTTTCCACTCCGTCCGGGGACGACCTGCTTTTCTTTTTATTCCATACGGATGGGAAAAATTATTGAAATTAGCTTTTTAAATATGTTATGTCAAAAAAAAAATAGGTTTTTGTTGATTCTTGTTGGTAATTTTTGTTTTTAGAGAGTATTTTTGTATTTTTATAAAGTTAAGAGTCATTCAAGTATTTGGATGCTAAAACATCAAGATATTAAAAAAGTTGACTTGATCAGATTTCCTGACCAAATGCCTTGGTCAGAAGTATTCAAACAGATAAATTGGTATTTTAAAACGGTAAGCTATTGAAAAGGGCTGGTTTTTCTAAGTTGCAAAGACTATTTGGGAACCAATTTCAGCGGGGTTCTTTCTTTACTTTTTCAGTGGATTTCTTAACCCAATTTTAGTGCGTTTCTTTCTTAACTTGCCTTGTGATTTTGGTTTCGGATCAGTGGCAATCCTGTGTTTTTATGATAGACGGTAGCCTGGGGGTAGAAGGTATTTTAGAAGTGGGTCAAGGTCACTCTGGATCACTCTCTCTTCACAGACATGATAAAAATAATACTTCACAGGATCAATTCTACCCTCATGTGCGTTGGCATGGTAAGGATGGTGGTATCTACATTGCAACTTTTTAAACACAAACGTCAAGATACGTGATCTTAAATGTAATTTTTGTACCTGAACTGAAAAGGCAGCAAAGTTGCGACTTAAGTAGAAAAAGAATATTTTCTGGTAGGGCTGAGATAAACTAAATTAGAGATTGTCTGTATTGATATATTTTTTTTTCTCAATAACCGTTAAAGTTGACTTCTGTACAGTTAACATAATTTTCTGCCCATCACATTGCCAAAACAAAAATTCCAGAAAGCTCGTTCAAATTAAAGCAGGTTCTTCTCCATAAATTGTTTATCTTTCGCGAGATTCGCGCTGTGTATAAATATAACCTAGGGATTCTATTAAAGTGAGGTAAACGTTACGCAAAGGCTAGGACAAGTGCCATTCACATTGTGCTAATGAAAAACCCAAAAAACAGGGTTGTAGGGTTTGAGAAATGGAGGAGCTAAGTGGTAGCAAACGGCTTTTATTTCTTTCGATCACATCTTATATCAGAGCTCAATATATATCCTCAAACAGAGACTTTTAATGCTTATGTCGGAAGACTTTTTTTGTAGTTTAGAACTCATGTTTGCGCTTCATTGTCTCATAGTCAAGTTACACGGAAGTTCATTTGCTTTGTCAAGTCTTGCCAGCTTTCCATGCTTGTTTATTAATTGCAAATAATTAATATAATACATTCATCCAAAAATATAAGGTTGAGGGGCAACTTAGTACGAGTTCCCTTCATTCATTTTCCTTGCATTTTCTTTCATTCCTTCTTGTTTTATTCGAACATGAAAAAAAAGGCTAATACAGTCAAACAACATTATTTCTTTGAATAATTCTATTGAAGGAATTTTGATGGGACAAAAAAAAATGGCATTTCTCGAAATTTAAAATTTACAACAAAGAAAAAGTTCATAGAACAACGGCTAAGATATGTATATAGACTGTATAGTTGGGTGGGGTGAATATGAACGTTTAACACGTGAATAAAAGCCATTAACCAACAAAGCCATGCAGTTTGCAACCTTGACGCTTCAGAGCGTAGACTACATCGATTGCGGTTGCCTTTTTCTCTTAGCATGCTCTGCTTAAGCCACAGCATTGCGAATAACATTCTCTAGAAAAACTTGAAGAACGCATTTGGTTTCCTTTTAAATTAGGACAATTATATGTTTTACGCCACCGCGTCGAGCCAATCTTTTGATGGTTGACTTCGTCATCCTCGTAGATGGTGTCACGAAAAAACTTTACAATGATGTTTTGCGCCTCCTTTCTCCCTTCCTCTCATATTTTATGAAATACGCAACAGTTGAAAAGTTATTTTTTCAAACTAAAGAAATTTCACGAAAGCCCGTTTAATCTATAGCAGGAGAGTCTCTCCCCACAATTTTTTTCTCTTTCGCGAGTTTTAGGCTCTGTATAAATGTAACCTGTAAAGATACACAAACTTGTTTACTCCATTAAAGTGCTAAACAATGGCGCTAAACAATGCGCCAAAAACGCTAAACAATGGCAAAGCAAATTGCGATAAAATCAGCGGGTGGAAAGGCACTTAGGAGGCAGTTCTCAACTAAGGAAGCTCGTAGATTTGCTTCCGCTACTAATGACGTAAAAAAAACACAGAAGCAGAGCTGGAACCATAACCCTAAGAGAGATTCGTTGCTATCAAAGAGTAGCCTACTGGGCTTTAAATAAGGAAATTGTCTTTTCCGAGATTCATGAGAGAGACAGGGCCGGATCGAGTAGATGCGGGGCCCGATTGGAGCTTGTTTTGCGGGGCCCTATCTAATTTAAGCAAAATCCCTATTCAGT